>JALLOT010001031.1:0-16525 GCA_036939595.1 Thalassiosira livingstoniorum | reverse complement strand
AGTGTGACTAACAAAAAATTATATATGGTACACAATCAACTAAATTTACAGCTGGCCAACCACTAACAAAATGTAAATTATCTAGATCAGCCCTTTTTCAAATTATTTTAACATGGTGAAATCCGGATTAACTAGCTTAATTTTTTTTTACATTTCAGAAGTGGTGTGAACATTAGTTCTGTTGACGTTACTATTGTGTGATACTGTAAGAACTCAGTACACCACTTTGGAAGCCTTCATTTGCAAGATATTATCTATTCATTGTTAGGCTCATGGGGTTGCATTTGTGTTGATCAAAAATAATTGAAATGTCTCTAATTTGTTGTAAGAGAGATGACACAAGACAGAATTGATATTTGCTCCTGACATTTTTTGTAATAACATTTTGAAAAAAATGAATCCACCCCCAAACAAAACAGTCTGTTTGAGTTTGAAATCCAATCTTTCTATTTCTGCCGATTGAATGAGTGGTATTGGTGTCATTGTCAAACTTGCCAACAAACACTTCCAAAGTGGTGGACCGAGCTGATGGAGTACCGCTTGACAAAGATATCAACAAAAATGATGCTTTCACCACTTCTGAAATGTAATTTTTTTTCTGCTCTAGTTAATCTGGATTTTACCATGGTAAAATAATTTGAAAAAAGGGCTGGTCTAGATAATTTACATTTTGTTTGTGATTGCCCAGCTGTAAACTTGATTAGGAGTACATTACCTATTACTCAAGCTTGTGTTTCCACACTCTAGGGTGTTGACACTCTGAGAGTTTGGGCATGCATTATTGCACTCAAGCTCTGTAGACTTACCTATCTGGTATTAAAAGTGTTTTTCATGACTCACTGTTCCAAACAAATGATACAGCCTACCACTCTACATTTGCAAATCAACTTGTTGAACTCAACATTGCTAGAAAACCCACCTGCCCTATGGTACATAAATTATATCATATTGTGTATTATAGAGAGAAACAATGAACTTTATAAGCTAAACTTTTCACAAAAAAATCAGCACCTCAGTCTATCAAGAATCCTTGGGAACAAAAGGTCACCAGCTTGGTTTGGTGCTTGAGACATCTAAATATACAGTTTTTGTATTAGGTACAACTTTTTGACTGGGGAGTAAATCACCTTTGGATATGTGACCAAAAGCTGATTTTGAATATGAAAACTAAATTCAAATTTTAACTTGAGCAAAATACAAACTATGTACTCCCTTTAAAACAGAAAGTTTTTTGTTTTAATATTTTATTTGGCATTTATCATATGAGAAGCTCCAAACTTGAATGAAAAAATAACCTTGAAACAAATCATTTATTATTGTGAAAGAAGCACAAAATATTTGTTTTGCTCAATCTAAACTTTGGCAATTGTCAAGTTTTGTGATATTGATTTTTTTTCTTGGAAATTCTTTGTTTTCTAAATTTGGGATTAAATAATACTTTGTAGTCATCATTATTTATTAATGCATGATCACATGTTTAAATTTTTGAGAAGACTTTTCTATGTATTTTCTGTACCATTTTTCATGCAATTTTTTCTTGAATAGCCATTCAGTAATGTTTATTTGGATAAGGTAATATTGACTCCTTCAAAAAAGAATTAATACAAAAATAATGTATATTGAATTATATTTTTCAAAAGATGTAAACATAAGTTATTTTTTAAAAGATTGATACAGATAGAACAATACTAAATAGGTACTTAGGTCTACAGAGCTTGAGTGCAAAAATGTGTGCCCCACACTCCGAGAGGGTCCACTCTTAGAGTGTAAAAACACGTTCTCCCTATTACTCTTAGAGGTACATAAGTAGTAGTACTTAGTATAATAAGTACCTACTACCTACCTCTAGGTACATAAAGTAGCATAGTACTACCATACGAACTCTCATACTGAAAGCCGGCCACATGAAGTATGTTGTGGGACTTGTATGATAATATGGATGGTACATACAACCATATTAAGGTTTATGAAAAAGTTAATAAAAAATCCCTTCCCATTCCCTATTTGTTTCATTTATTACGGCCATCTTTATCATTTTAGGCTACAATTTGGATTGAAAATTGGTAATTTTGAACACACAAAATATAAGCCTTGGCCAATATTGATTCCCAAGTGAAACCAGAAACTAGTTATCTCTGTTCTTTCTACTGTTGTTGGCATGCGCATTAACACACATACATTTCCAATTTCCCATCGTTGACAAAAAACGACTGGAATCTGTGCTGCTCACCTCTGATTCTCACCAAAACGATTCGAGATGAGCGAGGAGTGAAGCAGCAGAGATCGAGGTGGCAACGGCAGTTAACAACAACACGTGAACGCGCAAGTNAGTTCGTCCTCAACAACAAGAATAACTTCTTTGTCCATCCCTTGGTCCACCTTGGTCCATCTCTCTGGCCTGGGCGGGATTCCCTCTCCCACCTGCAGTTGTCGGTGCCTTGATTTTTGTTTGACCAATCTGACCTCCAACTCCCTATGCAGTCAAACTTGGCTAGTACACCCTATATTGGATTGGTTAGAATTCACCCGATCACCAACTTCCTGATAAAAATACAGGTGCCTTGAATCTCCTTCCGGACTCTGTTGTAGGGTTGTAGTGGTCTAAATTCTGATTGGATCTAAGGGTTTCTTCTGAAGACGTCGAAAGAGGTCTACTCAGTGTTGTGGATCACAAAGTTGGAATCAAATAGAGCTATTACCGGATTGGGGAAACCAAAAACGAAGCCTAGAGGTTGAGTTTTACTCGGCACTGTTAAGCATAGCGAAAACCGTTGAGGTGACTTGGGCAAAGGTGGCACATCGGTTTTACTTGAACTACAAAATTTTGTAGCATCTCAACGATCGAAAAAATCTACCAAGTCTTGCTTTTAGTGAGGACTGCGTTTTGATCCACCCAAAAAACTTCAGGAAATTCCGTATCGTTTCCCACTAGAATCGTATCGTCATCACACCCATCATCGAGTTTCTTAATCTTTCGCCGAGCACAATTATTAATCATGCCCAGTTTCTTTAAAAAATTGTTTGGACGCAAGTCTAAAAACTCCAGCGACCCATCAGCAAATCCGTCGGGTGTACTCACCCCAAAGAAAGATAAGTCTAGGAACAAAAAATCACTCAAGAAGCAAAAGAAGAAGGACAAATTGGCGCACTTCCCCAGTAAGGAGCAGCCTCTTGCCACTTCTTCGAAGAATATTGCATCATCAATAAACAATGTGTCGTCCAGTGGTAGCGGTAGCAATCACAATGTGGAAAAGAAGTCGTTGTTGGAAAACAACCAAGGTGGCGGTAATTGGTCGGGCCTAGGCGATGAGGAAAACGAGAAAGAAAACTCCCCTATCTTGGGAATGGATATTAGCCATGTGAATAATACCTGTGAGGAATCCGCACAATCTGCAGCATATGACGGGTCCGGCAATAATTTGAAAACACAATATGCACCTCAGGCGTCAGCCAGCCATTCTCTATACATTAAGCCTAATCTATCTCTCATCGCGGAAGAAACAAATGGTGTTGGAGGGGACAATGTGACCAACCAAATGGGAATGAGCAATGTTGGAAGCAACAAAAATGCACTACTTTCGCCTTCAATGAGTGCTAACAAACCGCCTCTAACTCCGAACAGGCTCGGCAATCGTGGCGGAGGTGTTGCTACTGGAAAGCCCCTTACTCCCAGTAACCATCGATTGAATATCGGGTCAATGGGAAATTCTGGAAGTCATCAAGAAGGGAAAGTTTTCGTTAACATAGACACATCATTGGCTGATTCTCCTTGTTTGGATCACTCTGCATCTCCAATCAGCCCTGACAATGGCTCACTGCGTGGAGTGGACATGACAAGATCGGGTGCTTCCGATGATATGTGTCTCTCATCTGATAATGATGACGAAGAATACAATAGAATTGCTCATAAGGAGAATAAGGCGCCGCAACCGCCAACTTCGTCTAAAAGAGGAGGAAAGAAGGAGGAAAAGTTTGTCTCTGCTCTGGACCGTAGCCCCTTTAGTTATGCCTCAGATGATGACAATGTGCTATTTCCTGCGCTCGTTGATGACAAGGACCCATTTGCAAGCCAAGATCCCATGGATCCTTCACTAGCATTGTCAAACCCAAGACTTCCTTCGAAACCTATGTCCATGGTTACAACTGCAACGATGACAAATACTAATGTATCACAAGGTGCCACGATAAATAGAGATATTACCACAGCCCCTGAAATCTTGCCTATGGCTCATGAAACCCAAGAAGATATTCGAGCTTGGACCCCAAGCCCCACCAAGAAATCCTCTTTCACTTTTTCTGGAAGTGATAAAATACTTTCGCCATCGGCCATAAACTCGTCACGGGGTCCAGCCAGCGGTTTTGACTCTAAATCGTCGAAGAACAATGTTGATCTGTTTGACAATAATTTTACAGACTTTGAGCCCTTTGACGTTGTTGCAGCTCAAAGGAAGTTTAATTCCAAATCATCTTCTAAATCAGTTGCAGGAAATGTTACATGCTCTCCAGTGTCTGCGCTCTTGGACGACTCTCGCGAGAAGCGTAGAACCTCACGCCATGGGCACTTCGACAGCAGTGCCTCTCACAATGGGCATACTCACCGCAGTGGCGGGTCATCATCTATTAACTCGGCACCAGTAATCACACCATCCTACATTCGCCAACAAGTTCAGCGATCCAAGCATAAGGAGGCAACTTCGTCCATTTCGAGAGTGATTGACAACCTCGAGTTACATGTTAACAAAGGCCAATCTAATAGCCACGGGAAATCTTTGAGAGACAGGGATATGACGTCTGAGGCATCATCGCAACGATCGGGTAGGAGCGCGGAGAACGCTGTTCGTGAAGCAAAAGAGCGTATTCGCAGAGACAACATAATTGCGAATGAATCAAAAATTATTGATCTGTTGGCAACTGGAAACGGCGGTCAAGCTTCAGGGAGTAAGAATGGTGACAATTGGCTCTTCGATGAAGTTGCTGGTACGCTAGGACCCCGAAGTGTAGCAGCTGACTTAGAGTCGTTAGGAGGGCGTTCCAACAAATCAGGGAAATCAAAAAATTCAATGGGAAACAAGAGCCATCGGTCACATCGCTCGAAACACGGTCATAGACGCCACAAGTCTAGGGATTTTGGAGGAGATGTTAGTGTGGACAGTCGGACAAGTAGGAATAGTCGCAACAGTTATCGATCATACCAGACTACTAAATCTATGGTCTCACAAATGTCAGAACAGAGCAGAAGTGTGGCAAACGATTTATTGAGGTTGGAGGCTCAATTATCGATGGTAGGAAAACGGTCTGGGGGAGGTAGTGGATCTTCTGTTACTCCCTCAGAACACAGCAAACGCCGTGATGATTGTGGAATGACTGTCACATCACGAGATTTCTCCCTCGGAAGATCAAGCACCGGTGGTGTGCCTCGACCCAAAGGATCCAAACACATTTCTGCTTCGGCACGTCGTGCAGCGGCAGTATCACTTAGATCAAAAGTAACTGTCATGGCTCCTCCGGGAAAACTTGGCATTATCCTTGCAAATAGGACAGACTCTAGGGGAACAGTCGTCTCTGGAGTTCGGACTTCAAGTGTGCTGGCTGAGCAAGTTTCTCCTGGTGACAGGATCATTGCTATTGATGACGAGGATGTGAGCCAGATGAATGTGAAGGAAATAACAACAATCATGGCACGAAAGAGTGAGTTCGAAAGGGTTTTGGTGCTGCTGACAGCACCAAAACACCAATATGATTAAAAGTCACGTAATTCTCTCGTTGATGGTATTGTATGGGTAGTCAACTTTTTCCATGAAGGGGTATTGTTCATGGAGTGTTGTTTTACATTAAGCTCTCCTGCTTGTGCCTCGAAAAGGCAGCTTTCTGGAAAAGTCAAAGCTAGTTTTGTGAAGTAGATGGGAGAAAAATAGATAATTGGCAATAAAATATTTGAAATTGATCTTAGTCCTTCTGTATTGTAAGTAGCATCTGTTAGTTCTGGCAACACAATAACTTACGTTAGGTTTAAGAATTCCGTATAATAATACCCAATTTCTTGTGAAACAACTCTGTCACTCTTCTGGCGATGCATGAGTTTTGTTCTACTCGCGATGGCCAAATTATTGTTTTCTGCACTAAATTTTCTATAGTTCGGTCCATTTGTTGGCAATTGCTCCTATCACTTTTTACTCTCATTTTTTTCTGCTACATGGGAAAATTCTGGGATAGTGAGCATCTTCTTTTTCAGAATTTCTTTTTTCATTTAATTCATTTTACGTCACCATTTACAAGCAAAATGAGCAAAATAGATTTCAGAGAAAAAAGAAATCTAACGGTGATTTTCCCTGCGTAGCCCCCATTTAACACGTGATCATCTAATCAAACAGGACTGGTGCACTGTTTTAGTATTAGTAAGATATGACTCTGCCTATATCCAACTTTTGCCACAAGAAAATACAAACCAAGTACATGCCATGCAATTTGTTGATAATGGCAAATGGAATGATATCCTCCCTTCTTTTTAAAAGCGGGGTATTTGCAAACATAGTAATAAAACATTACATTGCACCCTGTAGGCAACAAACAATTCTCGTAAGTTTGATAGACCAAGACTCCTTATATCAAAAGAAGAGGAACCACAAAATAACTATTGAAATTGGCAGTACCAGCCATAACAAAGTTGAATTTTCTGTCTGAAGGTTGCATCATTCATTCAATGTGAAAATTCCTAATTTCTCTTTTCCCCACAGAATTGTCGATGATGACTCATCAATACAATTTGATCAAAATGTTAAATTGACACAACGGTGGAATTTCACATATCTAAGGAGTCTGTTACATAATGAAAGAGATTAGACCAAAATTGGGGATCTGAGTGAAGTCTAATGTGTACCATAAATATCTATTTCCGAACACTTCCCGCAGTACCAGGGAAAATAAAGACGGTTCAGCCATCATTGGGTGCATTCAAAATTCCAGGAGTCACGTGATGCATTTCTTGTTACCAGCCTCAAATTACCCAGCCAATTCCTAATCAGAACCATTAGGCGAAGATACAATGTGATTTCCTAATCCACATTCATACCTCATTCACCTTCGTCTCACATTCCCCCCAGGCCCAGCAATACTACCCGCCATCCCCCCTCCGTATTCCCCATGCTCAACACCTGCATCTTTATACTTATGCTTCCCAAAACTAATTGGCACGTACTTGTGTTTGTACATATGAGCAATTTGTCTTTTCATCGTCATAAAAAACAACACCCCAAAGTACATCAACAGTATAGGCCAAAATACTGGAACATCAAACACCGAAAAGAAAGTCATAAATAGAGATGTCACAGCCCCCCTTGTACATGCCATCCAAAATTTGAATTCAGGTAAACGACGGGCAAACGGTCTGTATTCTTTCCCTTCTTTGGCAGTGGAGGGGAGGGACATGCCATCGTCTTTGCTGGATGGATCGTTGGGGTCATCCAGTGGAGATAGGAAGGCGATGAAATTATTTAGAAGGAAGATTCCGAGTCCGTAGGCTACAATGAAATAGCCCTGAACCAGGTAGATGCGTAGGAAGAAAAGAATGAGGACGAAGACGAAGAGAGCCCATCGGGGAAAAATGTGGATAGTAGATTTGTCAAGCCAATATTGTACAGCTCTTCGGACTGAGTACAAAAGTAGAAGAGAAAAGTTTGAGTGATTGTATTGCAGAAATGGACATTTTGATAAGCGTCATATTGACGAAAAGAGAAAATAGTCAACATGAAAATCGGCCACGCAGTTTGACAGGAGAATTTTGACAACCCAAAAATACCGGTCCGGTATTGCCTCTGAACCCTTATCAGTGGAAAACAAGAGATGAATTTTGAAAATCTGCGGTCAAGCCGAATAGAACTCCATAAGAACTTCTTTCGATCCTCAAATGAATGTCTTTTGAATCATAGTATACTAAAATCAAAAGGGGGGATCAGTGAGGTTCCCATTTTGAATAACGACTTCAGTCGACTATGATCGCGGCAAAGCCAAACAATGACGTCGGGGTCATTCGCCAGCAGAGTCGTGGTGGGTGGAGGGACGTCGGCGCGTAACAAAAAGCAGTTTTCCAGTAATAATTGTTCCAGAAATCCGATACATTGTCGACGTATACACAAATTGAAGAACCTGAATGTAGACGGACTCACTATTGGTCGAGGTTGTCTCGAGAGACGAAGATTCTTCTTGATCCGATCCTTCCATCATTTTTTCAATTATTTTTGCTGCTGCGTTTGGAAAAATAATGTTTCTCTGTGTTTCTGATCTTTTCTGATGACTCATGATGCTCGTTCTGCCCGCTCAGGGCCACTCTCAATTCAAATATCTGCCATAAGAATCCAAACCAAGAGAGGCCTCTGGTACCTGGTACCCAATTTCCAGGCGGTCACATCCAGCTCAACTGTCACTGAAGGTACTCTGTTTGGACAAGACCTGGCGGGAGCAAGGTTCTACTCCAATGGCAGTGTCGCGCTGTCAGTCACTAGGGCTCTCACCACCATCATTGAAGGTGCCAGATCAATGCATCTCGGGAAGCGTATTGCAGAAGAACTCCCAACGGATTCATTTAAACGTTGGGCATGGAATGGCTGGACGAGATCCAGTGCAATCTTCCTACACTCCCTGCCCAACCATTTTGGATATATGGAAGACGAAGTTGTCAGAATGGCTATTCCAGCTCTTCTTGGACAGCCATGCCCTGTGATGGCACCAGTTGTTGGACGCTTCTTTGGATGATACAGAAGGCGCTTGGACGAATGGGGCGCCAATCTTGCTTCGGCATCCCTTCCTGGACAGGGGTTCTGGGCACTCCACAACTCCCTCCAAAATATTTTGGCCTCTATGATGAAACTTGTGGGAATCTCTGCCCAAAAGGAGGTGGCAAACTTTCTTATTGACAAGATCAGCGACCCCTTCATCATCCGATACGTAAATCACATTTCGCAATTTCCGAAAGCTCAGAACGCCCCGCATGCTATAGTTCCAGATCTATATGCTCAAAACTCCCAACTGGGGAGCAGAGGATGAACTATAGCAACAGCAGTGTTAGCACCACAGCTGAAGCAATTCTGGAGGTCAAGACGTTCACCACGTGCAAGAGCCAATATGTGGCTAGTGGCCAAAAGCCTAGCCCTGTGGAAAGGTGTGCCAAGGAGGTGATTCAGGAATACGGCAGAAAGTTCAAGAAACTTGATCTGGTGTTTGCTGATGATGCTGTTTGCAATGGAGAGATTGAACTTTTCCAACATGCCCAAAAGAGGTTCCTACGGGGCCAGGTGATCTCTCTCTGTGCTGGTGGATTTGGAGAAATTAATGAGGATTTTGACAAGATCCTTCGTATACTGGCACACACAGCTGCAGTCACAGATGATGGCCTCACGGTCTCACCCCTGCTCAACATAGTAGATAAGAAGGGTGGAGCTGTGGTTATAATGTTGCAACAATTTTGCCGAGTAATTGGTGTTGCCATCATGTGGAGACACGCCCTCCATTGCATTGAGCGTCTGCATTATGTGCAGCCTGCAGTTGGCAGCAGACGTAGTCAATCTCCACCACTCTGATAGTAGATGGAAGTATGGCAAAAGTTGCATGGGAGGATGGTTTGCAAACCATGCTCCTCCGGGATACCAATCCTATGAGCAGTTAAGGAATGGTCAATTCTTCACCATGCCTTGAAGGGATGGTGATCATTTCTACATTCGCGGTGGCATTCATGTTTTGTAGATGCGTTTAGCACATGTTTTCCTAATTCAACTTGACATTTGTACACACATTTGTCATGGTATGGTGTTACTGTTGCATGCAACTATCTGTATTATTTCAGATCGATTGAGCAAAAGCCAGAAACTTACACAAATGATCACTTTCACATACACCAATAGACTCATAACACTATAACTAAAAGGGACTTACATACCTACTCTGACGCGCCCCAAATATTTGTCCAAATGTACCTAAGTACAATACCATAAAATGTGTCTTAGACAAGGGGAGGTAGAATAGGAGTGGCACCAATACAAAAAATAATAAAGACCACTTGAGAAAAAAAGTTTTTTGGTCTGAGATCACTAGATATTGTTGTGTACTATACCATGCTAAAGAAACTTGATGCACAAAATGCTTCTATTACTGACAAAACTTCAATTTTTAAAAATAAAAAAAAATTTTTACCCATGACCCGTGACAACACCAAACTTTGTCTAAAGAAGCCAAACTGGGGAAGTTTTTGGTGATCCAAACCGCCAACCACCAAATGGATGAGGTCAACAATTTACTTTGCACCATGCCCCTGCACAGGAACTCTCTACAATAACTAAGTATGGTGAAACCATGACGTATTTCCAGGAAGCAAGCTCAACCTATCAAAATTGCCTATTGTACATGCAACTGCAACACATCCTTAGAGAGCACTTCTTCTTACACATTATTATTACACATCATTATTATTCTTGATCAATTACATTGACATAAGTACATCCCACCCATACCACCAAATCCACACACTATTAAATGATAAACCATATGTAATTGATGCCAAAATGGACTGGTATTCTGCTGCTACCTTGATTTAAAATGTATGGCACCATCATTATATTTGCCACCCCCCCTTTTTGGTTGACTTAATTTGGTGTCACCATCAACAACTCAAGCTTCAGTGGAGGCATAAAATTCAGCCAACAGCTAATTATGCTGCTATAAAATGGAAGCAGATCCTCTGTCTTCCATCTTGATCACCACCAACTATGCCCACATTCACTATGACAAGGGATGATAATGGCATACAAAATTAGATGACCAAAGGACTACCAAATAGAGTGTATTTTTTTAACTTGCTTTTGAGAAAAATAAGAGTTTACATGATCAGAAAAAAGGAGACAGAAAACACTTGTTCCCATGATGGCTTCTCTAATTAAAAGTGGTGCCAGTTTAATTATGCTTCTCGCCAGCAGCCAAAGTTTGGCACTGCAGATAACCATAGCCAGGCTGATCACTAATGATTGGCAAGTAAAGTACATTAGTGGTCAGCAAATGTCCAAAGGGGCAATTTTTTGGGTAGCGGACATAAACAGACAAACTGTGCACCACTCAAGCTAAAAGGGCAAATGGAATAACCTACAAAGTGTCAAGCATCAAAGTATCGGATGCAGGATACTAAGGAGTTTTATGTAGCAAAGACACTAATGCATGTAAGTAGAACATACTAGCAATGGATGCTAGCATTGGTGTTTAAAATTTGGGTAGAGGGAACATCACCACAAATAGGAACAAAATTTGCAGCAGTTGAGGCAAACTCAAATGCCTACTTTTGTTTTGTCTTGCAAATGGCAAAACAGAAATTGGCAAAAACGGAAAACAAAATTTTCTTTTTCAACTTGGTACATTCACAGAGCTATGGTGCCGACGTGGGGTCAGCCTGTTGAGGCGTCCATACCTCGACCACAGCAGCTGGGGAGGTTGCCATGTCTCTTGGCCCCCTGCTGATGCTGATGGCTTGCCATCTGATGTGAGCGTTTTTGCTCCTCTTTGTCATTGCTGACGTTTGCCATTGCATGGCTCTATATTGCCGAGCGGCCCCTCCTTGGACAGTGTCCACCACAACCTGCAGTCAGGCGGCTAATGCTGGACAGCGTCCTCACAACAATGGTCAGCAACCAGGGAGGGGCAGCGCCCGCATCGCCATTGGCACTATTTCTCTCTTGGCATTGCGCCCATATTATTGGCATTGCTAACACCGTCTCGCTACCATGTGCTCCTCTTTTATTTACCCACTTTAGATCTTTCAATACGTTTTCACAGTCACAGACTGCACCCAGCACATGGGAGGGCGAAAACACCAATCTGTTCAATCGGTCATTGCAAGAATGCATCAATTTCATCAATTTGGGGAAGGTAGCAGCATTGGTCTTTGTCAACCAGCTGGGAAAGTTACAATACGCTTGGGCACCAAAAGTTGCATTTGCATCCAATGGTACTTTTGATTGGCTCACGGCATTGGCTCCTCAAGACCCAACGGCTCCTTCTCCCATCAAGTTGCTGGTGGAGGCATTGGAATATACCGTCAATGTCATGAAACAGGACCAGCTGCATGACAAGGCGCCTCACGGCATGATTCTTCCCCCAACTTTGCTCCAGGGAACTGCATGGGATGGAGAGACAAATATTATGGCTTACGCCATTCCAACATATTGCCTGATCCCCTTTGACAGGGACCCAATCTACGGTCCTATTTCTGACCCTGATGTGCTCAGTGCATTGAAAGCTTGGGTCAAGGATGAAGGCTTCTGGGCGGATTCTGTCTACCAAGCACATGGAAATTTCAACGAGCTTGGTAAGCTCCTGGAGGCTGTCCAAACTCAGGGGCAAGAAAAGCAGTTCATTTCTGCCCAAGTGGGTATGACCATTGCGTATTCTACTTCGGCTCTGCACCTGGTTCCTTCAGCTTTCACTGAGGCTGAAGATAGCTTTGCATTCAATGATGTGAAAGCACGCATCGGTTTCAAGGCGAATAACCAATCTGCTTCAGCAAGCGTTTCAAATGCAAACTCTGCATCCTCCGGTGTTTCTAATGCCAATGTGGTCACTCCCATAACTCTCACAATGGGCTTGGCTGGGTCCACAAATCAAACCCAGCAACCACAATTTGTTCTCTACTTGGCCCAGTCTGAGGCTGATAAAGCCGATGCACAGGCGGGTAAGAATGCATTCGAGGCACGCAATTTGGCCGGTGTCATTGGTTGGACAAATGTTTTGGTCTCGGGACTCACCAAACCAGTCCCTTACAATGCCGTTGTGCAGATCTGGGCTGAATCATCTGCTACCAATCAAACTAAACGTGTCAAATCACTCCTTGAGACGGTCTTTGATGATTCCCAAGAGGAGGATGAGGATGTGGTACTCAATTCCCTCCAACAGGACGCCAGCATGTCTATTTTCACCACTGCTATGAGCGGTTGCATCATAAATGCCCGCTGGTCCACTGTACCAGCTACTTCCATTACTGCTGAATCTACTGTCCTGGATCCGACTTCTTTCGCACCGCAGATTGGTACAAGTGATTTGGTGGTTAAGTCCAGAATCCATGAACAAAAACGTGAGAATGAATCACTTTTTGGCGAAACTGCAACCAATGCATCAAAGAAGCATACTTTCATTGATAAGTTGGGCAAGTTGACTACAATCCGTTCCGTCGAGAAAATGCTTTCAAACATGATACTCACAGACATGACTTTTTTGATGTGAATGGTCCTAAACCCCTTGCCTACCAGATCTTCATGAAGTTCCTACTTTTCATTAAGTGTTGCAAGTTCCAAGATTGGTCAATTCGTATGGAAAGACATCAGCCTCACTTTCCATTCGTCATCACTCAGTACATTGAATCAGCCATGATTCTGTTAGGCAAGGCGGGGCAGAATTTTGTTTTGCAGGATGCATGTCAAAACAATGACTTCTCCCGTGCCAAAACACATCACTTTGATTAGGCTGTTGAAGTCTTCCTTGACTTTAAACGTGATGTCAAGCAACTGATCCGAATGCATGCTGCATGGAAAATGTGCCTTTGACAACACCCAAGGAGTTGGATCCTCATGAGATTCTGGTTAAACGCCAGAAGGCAGTGACTGCACCAGTCGCCTCGGCAACTCCTGTTGTTGCTCCTGCACCAGCACCAACTGCTGGGGATCCTCCTTGTGCTCCTCATCGGCTCGGTGCTCCTTTGGGCCAACCACGCACCAACCTGGGATGCATTTATGTCAAGAAATTGGAAAAAATTACCGTGCAGGACTTCTTTCCTGAGGCTCTGAAATCCAAATACTGCATGAATTGGATGCTATGTGGTTGTCGTTGTGGGCGCCCTATCGGTCTATGCAAATTTGGTCACACCAAACTGGATGCCATGGTTGAACCTGACCATACTCAGATGATTGAGCACGTGATGAATTCAAAGGATTTGTGGTTCAACGCAAAATTGGTTAAAAAACTCAACAACCAGCAATGCCAGAAGTTGGGTAATGAATCGGGACCCACTGGTGCGTCCAGTGGCTGAGGCAATGCAAATAATAAAGCCATTTTTTGCATAAGACATTACATTTCTGAGGCTCAGCTGTTATTTTTCTCGTGTTTGCACTAAATTCTTCATTTTGATACCAGCTCCAGCTGCAAATGCTGTTGAACGCACATTAGCTAACAGAATACATAATGCAATTCATATTCAACCGCCAAAGTTCAAAATGCAATCCAAACTAGTTATTCCTGCTGTACCTGAACCACCAACAGCCGCAACTCCATTCACTACTGTTTCCGCAAAAACTACTGATGCTCCGAAGACAAAATGAAACAAAGCTGAAGACCAACGGGTTTGGAACAACTACAAATGGGCCTACCAGCACAAATTTGTTCATGAAACTAGAAAAGGTAAGAGTAACTTGCCTTCCATTGGTGATGTTGTCAAGGGTTGTCATATAAAACCATCCCTTGACATTCAGTATGAGGTCGAGGCTTCATTGGATGATGTAATGGTTCTGATTGTTTGGGATGGCTACCTCAAGCCTCATAATCTCAATGCACTGCAAGGTGTGGATGCAAAATATGAAGTGATGGTCAACGCAGTGCTTTGGCTCCACCACCGAGATTTCTGCAACCTTCGATTTCCTCAATACAACTACAAATTGCTGACTCAAGTTGATACCAATAGAACCATGGACGCAACTACCTGCCTGGTTTATTTTGGCATGCATGTGAGATTGTTAGTTCGTTTTTGTGGCGGCAAGTATACAGGCGCTAACCAAGACACAACTTCAACACTTGCAAAGTTGAAACCATACATAAATAAAGATGACTTCAATGACATTCAGAGGATCTTTACAAAAGGCTGTCCAGGAAAGCTTGCCTTCAAAGAACCAAGGAGCAATAAACTCAAATTTCTGCGCTGGGGAAACCAGAAGTCCCTCTCTGGTCACCCAGAACCCGTGAAAACACCAATCAATAAAGAAGAAAAAAATAGCAACATAATCACAACACAACCCTGGGCAGCTCAATTCTGCAACAATGCACTTCATGTGCCACAAGGGTTGAATCTAAAGAAGGAAGAACCTCAGATTGTCTGGGACGGTTCAACACCCCAAGAAGCTGATGACATTTGCATGAACGAAAAAGTGTCTAAGCAAGGCAAACCCATTATCACCTATGGTTGGACCAAAACAGAGCATGCAGCTCATGTGTACAACACAAGAGCATCCTATCCTAATGAAGAGATTTTGACTGCAGCACCAGATATCACTGGTGTCGTTCACTACCCTAAACTCCACCCTGATGCAGCAGGCACATTCAGTTATGTTATCGGAAGCTTTTTGCATTGCAACTGCCATGGTATTTGGATGCACTTTAAGTGCAGCAAGTTTTGAGCCTTTTTGCTGGGCCATCGCTGCCATGGCATTGATCTTTTTTCATCAAACTGATCTTGTTCAAAAGTATCAAGAGCTTCTTGGCATGCTTTGATGGGACGAGCCACCACCACATGGTACTATCTTTGTTAGAGCTAAGAAGTGTGAGATCAACCAAGGCATGTTGGATGAAAATGGATGCCATTGACCAACGCCAGTGCACATCTTTGTCGACAACATATTGGTTGTGGAGATAGTCAGGTACATGAAGCAAGCTTTGGTGTCCTCCATTGCAGCAATCTATGTAGTTATGGGAAAACCCAACAAAAAATACGTCAACACCACCTCTCTTTGAAGAAATGGAAGGGAATGCTAGTCTTGCATGAGACAATCCATCTGGGACTTGTCTGGAATACCAGTCGACTTACTCTGGGCATTGCACCGGAATACCTCCAGGAGTTACAGGACCTCATCTGCACAAAATGAATTCAAAAGTTTTACTTTGACATCAGCAATGTGGCAACCTTGGCCGGCAAACTGGGTAGAGTGGGAGAAGCCTGCCCATGGATATACTTGATCAAGAGCCATATCTATGGCTCCATGGCCTGGGCACTTCGGACAAACACCAGCTTCCTCATTTCAACTTCTGAAAAAATCTCTGAGCTAGTGCAACAAGTCAAAAAATGGATTGCAACTACCAAAGAAGACCTTCCAGAATTGAATTATGCAGCCAAAAAAGCAGCTTGAATGAAATATCAGAATAAGAATCATTTCAAATTGTCATTCTTGCTTTGCAAAGAAATAAAATTTGTATGGGACCTACTAAATTACCAAACAATTGTCTGGGAGGCACCACTGGGTCACATCATAAAACCGGTACATGCATTTTCTTCTTTTGGGGATGCCAGCTTTGATGGGTCTGGTGGTTTCTCTCTCTCGTCTCTCTTCTGGTGGCATATACTCTGGCCCCAGGAGATAGTATTACTGACCTTGCGGTACATCTGAGACAAGAAGTCAAAGAAACTCATCAGCATCAGTGTCCTTGAGTTTGTAGCGGTCATTATTAACTATGCAGCGGCCTTGACACATGTCATCAACAGCCTGGATCCCAATGACCCAAACCCAGTTATGTAGAT
>JALLOT010001030.1:0-16539 GCA_036939595.1 Thalassiosira livingstoniorum | reverse complement strand
CAACTATTTTAGTAATCCAATTTTAATGATAGCAAAGGATCGCTTTTGAAAAGTTCTAGCGATAATGTCACTGAACAACTGCAGAAAAAAAAATAATTGAGTTCAGCGACTCAGAAAAATAGCGATCTATTTTTTTCTATTTCTGATGCTGATGGAAAAGGTTCAATGTAAGTTCAACTTTCAGAATCAGGTGGTCCCAGAGTTACCACAGGAATTCAGCACCTAGTCTTGCTAGTATTTTCAAAAACATTTGTTGAACATGCAAATCACTCACTTGGCAATGTCCCATTCATGAACTTCTTGTGGTACAAGTTGATACTTTGTACCCAAGTAGTTGATAGCATTTCTAAGCCCTTCAGAAGCTTCATATTCCAAAATATGGACATCAACATTGTGTCCATTGTTTTTGATTTTTTTAACTAATGGATTGTACTGATGCCAAAGTAATCATATCCAAACTTACCATTGACATCCAAACCCAACAACATACTCCAAATAATGTTGTTGACTTGCCAACTGATGCAACAACACCTAAACCATCATCGTAAGTGTATATTAAAATTCAATACATCCAAAAGTCTTATTCCAACCAAACAGCACACTTCCCAACCAAAGTAAATTTTAAGCAAAAGCATACATCATGACACATTATCATGTCCCATCCAATATCATCCTGTTGCAGGCAATTAAGAACCGAAAAGATCTTGTATTTTTCTAGTTTGGTTAATGTGGACTTTTGTAGTTTCCTCTGTATTTGGACAGTACTTTTTTGTAACCTCACATATCAAATATGGCCTTTTAATATAATTACCATTTTAATGGATTAATGTACCATTTTTTCTTAAACAGTTGGTAGATTGTGACATTAAATGCATTAAATACAACAGATATTTAGTCTCCTACATAGTTTTGTTGCTCATGTTTAGTAGCACAAGGTTTACCCAATGGGAGTTTAAATAATATGGATATGGTTTCATGGGGGCCTTGGAGGATTGATATGTCCTTGGTATTGTTAATTTTGATATTATTTTTGTGGAAATACATGTGCAATTCTGATCACAGAACAGTGACAGACAAATCAGTGGGTAAGGATATTGTGGCATAAAATATGCATGGTGTGAGATGGAAAAGTAAGGAACTTGGCAAGTGGCTGATGAAGTTTCTCTACTCCCAATTTCTACCCCCCATGGATTTTTTAGGTGCTGATTTATTTACATATTTTGCTTTGGTGATTCATTTGTGACAAAAATATGTGATGATCCTGGATTGGCAAAACTATATTCATATGGTTCTAGTTCTGTTATTTTTTGGGTGGGGCTACTCACATTAGCTATTGGAATGCTAAGAGATTTAGTTTGATCATTATCAAATTCAAAATTAGGGTTAACACTATTCCTTTCCATGTATGTTCTGGCCTTTCAAGACCAATAATACCCATTTTGTTTAATGTCCACTGGGGTCTACTCTTTGTTGGCAGTGCTGCCACATACCATATTACCCTTCTTTGCTTCATCTTTGTGTCCTACTTTCTTTTTTGTTAATGTGTTGCTGTTGTATCCAACTTATGGCAGTATCCATATTTTTCAAACTTATAAAATAAACTGGAAGTCCTTGTCATTGACAATGACTATAGGACAACTGGATGTTGTTGTGATTCTGCTAGTTCCACCTTGTTTGCTTGCTAGGAGATGTTTAAGGGTTTTGTGTTGTTGTGTAAGATCAGTGATGGCTGCAGTGAGAGTTTTGTTTTTATTGGTCAAAATTTGGACCCCATATTAGAGATTTCAGTTACCTTTTAGGTTGTTGCTGTCATTGATGCATTGGAAAATTGGTCCATGCTTCCATCTCCTCAAAGAGTTAAGGGGGTTCATTGTTGGATTGTGCTTCCTGGGTTTGTGACAAATGTGCCGGCACAGCTATCCCCTTGATCTAGATTTTTGGATAATAGTTCTTGTGTGCCTCTTTGAATTGACACTTCCAATACTGTCAAGTTTTTGTGCAATATTTTTCTTTCCCATGCCTGGAGGACATCTCTGTAAAGGCTACTTTTATACACGGTATTAGTGTCTGTGGCCTCAATGGTATACTCAAGTATGATGACTCCAGCCTCAGTAGCCATAAATTGGGATTTTTCTGGCTTGCTAATGTGCCATAATTATTGGTGAATGTGAGCCTACCACATGAAAAGGAGCCAATATATGAAAAAGTGTTTACCAAACGAGCCCATATAAATTACTAAAAATGAGCTGGGATCTTTTTCAAAAGTCACCAGATGATGCCCTCTCCAAGCAACAATTTTTAGTAACCTATTGTAAACATACTTTACCTAATACTCAATAAAGATGATTACTAAAAAGTGCACAAAAATTTAAAAATGGGCCCAATACATTGGAAATAGATAAACAAGCCTATTTAAAAATCATTGTTTCAAACAAGCCCATGAAAATTATTGAAAATGAGCTGGGCTCACTTTCACCAATAATTGCATTAGGATGACATTCCAATTTCCACATCAACATATTCCTGATTTTTTTCTGCAGTGCAACAATATCAATAGCTTGCATTTTGCTATAATTGTCCTTGAGATGGAAAATTAGGTCATATGCAATAGGCAGACAGGTTGATGTATTTGGATCCTTTATTTCCTCAAGGAAGGTCTCCTTGATGACATCAATGATGTTTTTTTAACACCAAGTTCTGCTGTGGCAATGGTTTCATAATCTATGATTTGCTGTTTGTAGACAGCTCCCCTTTCCTGCACTCTCTCTCAGATGAACATGTATTGATTGCTTCGCCATATGGTGGTGGCTTGGCAGGTTGGTAGAAGTGACAAACAATGTCATTGTCATATTTGTTGCAATCCATGAGGAGTATGATTAAGCCTGTTTGCCTTCCTCCCATTTTTGATGGGTTGTCAATTATTAGCTTTTTGAGCTACTTCTTGATTGTCTCAGTGTAACATACAATCAAATTCACCAATGATTGGTAGATATGCTACTTGGTCTCCCTTGATAAGGGTTGCAACCTGATAATGGGTCATGTTTGGAAGGAACTATGCTGTGGCAGATAGTGCTGGTTGTGGTGGGTGACTGTCAATTTATTTCTGTAATAGCCAGCGATGTCAAAGAGCTCATGATAAGGTACAACTTAGCTGGCATTTTTATGGCTCTTATTTGCTATGACTATGATAACTGGGATCAATCTCAGGTGTTATCAGCAAAATTAATCTATTAAATTATATATATTTTTACCCACTTTGACTTTAAACTTGGTTCTCATACTTATTACAGAAAGAAAGCCCATCAATTGATCTTGACTCCTTTTCAGAATCATTTCACAAGATCTAAATATTTTTATTTGTATTTTTTGTTATTTTTGATTTTTTTTTCTCAAGACTAGACAAACACAATTTACTATTTATTAGTAAAGTAAGCAATCTACCATTAAGGAAACATCTCAACTGATGTTTGCTGACCCCCAAAGATAAAAAGAACAACAAAAAATTTTAATGAAAACGGGTAGGATATGCAAAAGATCAAATGACAAAAATATATAATCATCAAAATTTTAAAGCAATATATAAAACAACTATCAATTAACATTTATTGCCACAATTCACCACAAATCAAAAAAGATTCATGTAATATTATTTAAATCATACCAAACATATGTTCTTCAAAAGAAAATCCCACTATACTGACAAAGGCATGTTCAAGTTTCTACAATGACCATTAACAAATGAACCAAAACTTCATACTGAATTAATTTTTGATTGAATTTCAGTGGATACATCAAATCAAACAAGGAATAATGGCCAAATAGGAATTTTCTTGGGAAACCAATTTCTCTAGTGCTACTAAGGCATAAATCATTAGCCTGAATATACATCGTTCTTTATCATGAACCAATAGAGGTCAGGAAAAGATGCTGAATCATAAAAAAGCCTCTTGTTTAATGAAAATTTCTATAAACATCAAAGATAACAGAAGGATATCTAAAAATACTTCAAGCAGCATGTTCCAAGCTTTGTATAAAATAGGTAACTTTACAGGATGAGTTTCTCAGAATAAAAAAGAATACAAATTGGGAAATTCAAAAAAATCAGAGCTCTATTTCAATGAACAATCAAGATCCATAAGTAAACATACCTTGTAACAAAAAAGAACTATGAGTGGTAGTGGTGTTGATATTCTAATTGGACTTACAATATATTCCTTTATTGAAGTCATACATTCTTTGGACTTGAAGTTACAAACATAAAATCAAAAATATCTTCTTGATGCACAAAAGTATTTTTTAGAGATGTATGTATAATTTTTTTTAATTTCAAGTTGTTAAAAATCCAATAATACCATTCTCTTAAAGTTTTTTAGGGATAAAATGAGAAATTATTGACTAATTATCCTAAGCTTTGACACACCTTTCTGACTTTGTTTCATATATTTACAAAATTTCTCATCAATTGTCATTCTATACATTAAACAAAACAAAAATTTGGCATCAAATTTAAGTGAAATATTTGATCTATACTTATCAATACACTTCCCAGAACACTAACCTATTGAGAAAAGGCGCA
Organism: Thalassiosira livingstoniorum; assembly: GCA_036939595.1. Lineage (NCBI taxonomy): Eukaryota > Bacillariophyta > Thalassiosirophyceae > Thalassiosirales > Thalassiosiraceae > Thalassiosira > Thalassiosira livingstoniorum. The sequence goes on along the minus strand of JALLOT010001030.1, from coordinate 11,963 downwards.
ATATACAATAGAATAAAGAAAAGAGTCAGCATTTTCAAACTCAATTGAAACTGTACATTCAATTATTCAACTTCAAGTTCCTATCAGTCAAAGTAATCTGTCAGGAGAAATTTTATTTTGTGATACTTTTAAATTCCAGTATAATTTTCAAACATTTTAATATCACAATATTTTTTTTATATGTTACAAAGAAATGAATATTACAAGAAAATCTTGATGTTTAACAGTTTTCTCATTTTGTTCACAGCATTTTCTTAGAAATCAGATGATTTCAAGCAGAATCATTTTGTTCAAGGAGGCAGGTAAGAATACTGTAAAATAAATCTGACAATACATATACTACAATTATTTGTTGATTGTGTGTATTTTTTGATGATTATTAATAATTTCTAAAAAAAATATTTTAAAATCTATATGCACTAGTCTCTCTTCTATAATAACAGTATGATTGAAATAATAACTGGATACAAGTAATTGTTACAATGATTGAATCATATTCATTTCATTTGAATTTGCATTGAATATACATTTTCTCTAAAACATTATTATTACTGGGATACAGTGCAACACAATCATTTTCTTTGAAAAAATTGGAGTTCTCTATTTAGAAACAAACATACAAGTAATAACATAACAAAAACAAGGTTTTTAGTTTCTGTGAAGCCTTCAATGATCACCAACTTTTAATTTTTATTTTTATTATTGCTAAACAATCACCATACTGATTCCATGATCATCCAACCAATCAGACATTGTCCAATGATCATATAATTGTCATGATCATCATGATCATTATGATCGTTTTGATGATCAGTCGGATGACTGATGATCAGTTCGATGATTGGTTGGACAATCGTTTGGATGATCATTTATTATGAAGTATGGTATCTTATGGTATGGTACTCTACAACAATAGTATAATTCTACTTACTTGTAACTATTAGGTAAGTACGCCTACCTTACTTCCATGACCAATATTGACCAATAATGACCAATAATGACCAATCATTAGACAATAATGATCAATCATTAGACCAAACATGACTTATTATTAGACCGATCAGGACCAAGCACTAGAACAATCATGACCAATCATTGATCATTGATGATCACAAGATTGATCACACATTCATCAGACCAATCACACAATCATCTAAATATTTTTGAGAATGATTTTATTGCTAAATGATCATGCATTGGATACAACGGTGTAAATGCAAAAATGTACATTTATATCTTAGTATTTTTTTGTTTGTTTTGATAGAAAACAGTACTTTAAAATTAAAACAATCACAAATGATTGATTTGGCACTGTCTCCCTGCATTTTTTAATTTCCTTAGCCCTACTGGATAGTACACATCATTATAAACAGAATTTCACGGAAGATAACAGCAACATCATTTAATTATGGGGGCCTCCTTTCAGTTTTTGAAAATGATTCTGAGCGTGTGAAGATTTCATAACAATCCACACAGTGGAATCACTTTGAAAGGTATGCTTTCATGAGAAAGCATGATGGTGCCCCCATGAGTTCAAACAAGCCAAGAACAATTAATTTGAGCTAGATATTTGAATTTGAAAATAATCTATTTGAAATTTAATTCCTCTTTTATGTGAAGGAACTAATTTTATTCAAAAATCCAACATGAAATTGGAATAGAAAAAGATTCAAAATGCTGTGTTGATGTTCATCACTTGCTTAGAAAATGGAGTAAAACTTGTAAAAAATACAAATAAAAAATACTCTACAAGCATAATGGAAAAGAAACATTTGAGAATCAAATCAAATTTATTTCTTTTTGCTCTTTGGTTGGAAATTTTTTTTTGTAGAAAATTTATTTTTTTCACATGAAAAAGGTACACTATTTGTTATAGCATTTAGACTCTTTGATTTTTTGAGTAAGTAAGGTAAATCCTGATGAAATAATAGCTAAAAGATGATTATGTAGCTATATTGATAAATATAATCTTTTTAAAAAAGATCAAAGACAGCAGTTCCAGTTCTGAAATTTCATGTTTTTTTTTTATATTATTCAAGCTTTCATTTTTTTGCTGTCACAACATAAATCCTAATTGTACTAAAAAAGTCTTCAATGGTAGACTTGTTACATTTCAAGGTTATTTTTATGATGCCATCAAACTTTGAAACAAAAACACAGTTTTATTATGAACATACTAATGAAGACATTATAATATATTATAGTTCAAAACTGTATACTGAAGTAACACCATTAAATAGATGTTCTTCATGGGTATCTCAAAACATTTTTTGTACAAAAATATATAAATGTTCTGATTTGTTAAATTTAATTCTAAGATGAGAAATAAATTTACAAATAATTTTGCTTGCATTTTAGTGACATATTTTTTTAAACTTTTAACCAACAGAATGGTATGTACAAAAGAGATTCATATGACTATTTTGGTATTTTCACTGACCAGATCTATACCCTGCCACATTCAATTTTAGATAATTTCCTTACCCATTTGTATAAAAGTAGTTTTGAAGTTAGAGGCAAAACTCTAATAATTGAAATTGGGTTGCATTAAATTCAAAGTTCTTTTCTGGGGTGAATTAAAAACTTCAGAAGAAAATAAAATCAGTTTAATCAATTGGAGACTGTGTTCCAACTCATTTGAGAGGGCCCTCCTTAGGAGGGCTGAACTCTCCTGTCCACCAGCAATGTAAAGGTGGTATCATTGGGTGATCTCCCGGTGGTGGTGGACACGTAGCCTTACGTAGACACGGTACAAAAATGTTACGTTGTTATTCTGATGGACCTCATAGTAATCTACTAGTGAAATTTTGTCGCTAAAAATTCAATTTTCCACAGTTTTGGCGAATAGATTAAGCATGGGTGTCCGTGAATTTGTTACCGTAAGTAACAACGAGATCCACCTGGCGGCCGGACATTTTTACTAGCTTTTGCTAGTTATTTTTAAATCTGTCCAAAAATGTTGTTACGGTGGTAACATTTGAGTCCTTCCCGGCGGTTATTTTGTTACTGCCACGTCATGTACTATAATCTACATAGGGGACAGCCCTCCTGTATGTAGTTAACTACTTTACTTTAAACAGAGAGTCAATGATGATTTGTTGACAACGCCGCCTAAAGCCGCCTACGCCGCCAACGCCGCCAACGCCAACATCACCGCCATCGCCACAACCAAAAAGAACCATGAGAGCCAATGGCTGACAAAGACTGGAAGGTCAGGGACATAGGCCGAGTCAAATATTTACCAGCAAGTGGCTGACACTCCGGAAAAAGACCCACCCATGGAGCTAAAGTCGGAGTTGGTCAACATCCAGCGTCCAAAGCGAACGGTCCTGCTTGGGAAGTTGCGCTTTGTGCTTAGACAGTCTCTGAGGCTCTCTGAGGCTCTCTGAGGCTCTCGTTGGGCTCTGATTCTCGAGACAATGGGTGAGGTGGAACCTCGAGCAAGCATCGAGGCAATTACTACCGGTCCATGTTGGCAGCACTGCAGAGTTCAGAGTTCAGAGTGACCAGCATTGATAGATGGCAGAATGACGGATTGGTTGGACCTGAGAAAGCATGACCTATGATGCGCCCCAGAAGGTTGCGTTAGTTCAATGTGGTGCTATCCTGGTGCCATCACCGATCGTGCTTCGAAGGAAGAATGGCATTGTTCATAGCCTTGATGATGCCGGGAACCAAAACCGAATCTTTGTCGCCACCACAAACGGGGACAATGGAAAAGTAATTGGTAAGAAATCCTCTTTTGTACCTTTCGCTTATCGCTTACAACGATCTCGCTACGGACGAGGCACGTCTTCCAATTGCTGCGTTCTGAACCATCTGCGATGACGAAACAATCATCTCTATGCCACTCGTCGTCGTTTCAATGACTGATTCATTTCCATCATTGGGGGACGAACGCCGTTCTGGCGTTTGGTGCTGTGGGACGTCAAAGACTTAAGTTTTAATTTCTAAGCAGATGGTTGTAGGTGTTTGGAATCTTGGGAAATGTTAGTGAATCGTTTTCTTTCCTTTCAGGCACTTTCTGATGATTATCTGCGTACAATACTGTGATACGGAACATTCCTTGTCAGGTAAGCGCAATCAGCGAGATTCGTTTCACTTCCATATTATTGTTTATTTTCATGAAAGAGATGAACCTAAATCACGTAAATACAGTCGGATTCCATCGGATGCAGCTTTTGTTGCGATGAATGATATTGTGATTAAACCCTGATTCATGATTGGTGCTGCTTTTGGCTCTTAAGATCTTGGGCTCGCCACTAATTTATTTTTGTTCATTCCGGGGGTTGCAATGTTTTTTTTTCATTGATGCTAACTCTACTTTTGTTTCATCTTCAATTCTCAAACTCTAAGATCCTTTTCGTCTTCCTTACGTTGTGAAGCATGCAAATCTCACCACAACGTAACTGGCTTGTCTAGAACGATTAAGTACAAGTACCGCAATGAACCGAATGGTAAGGCACGGCCATGCATGTTTCTTATCGCCCCCTTCATGCAAGGATGTGTTTCTGCACGTATGAAGATTCTATAATCGAACCCAACCTGGTGCAGATTTGTTTACCTTGCTAGATCATCGTTGAATGTTGATACTGATCTTCATTCTCCTCTATTCGCCCTTGGTTTTCGTCACCTTTTTGGTGCAATGATTTCGAAGGTATAGAAAGAGGGTACATTCCTACTCTCCTGATACATGAGAATTTCTTTGCCATTTGCTGGCTTACGTACGGACTTTTTCTCTTTTCATCATTAGGCCATGGCATATGATATGAAAACTGAGAATGGAAGTTGTCTGAGCTGCCTAAATCTGCCTTGGTGTCCTGGCGAAATACAAGAAAATTAGTCTGAGAAAGTGAATACAAACATGATTTCTTTCCAGAAATTTGAACGATATGTTACGTCACGGTGTACCCTTTGCCGTCATCGTTATTGCCTGTGAGGAAAGATTATTCAACTTTTCAGTGCTCTCTCGACGCCATGCAACGACCTACTACTTATGAATATCTGCTTCGGCTTGTTCATATGACGAACTAGTGAAATGACGAAAGAACCAGCCGAGACTAAGCATAATGCATTGCGTTGTAGGAATTCGTTCAACTAACATCATGGATAGTTTTCGATACACCTTTGGTGTCTGAGAACTAAGTACTTAGAACATGGAGAATGAAATTCTACAATGCCATACTACACATTAATGTTACATCGCAGTCGTTCACAGTTTTTGCATCAAAACCCTTTTGTGCGCCTTTTTCATGAAATGCAAATCCTCCTCCAACAGTGCATCAAGCATGTCTAGGGAATCAAACCCGTCTTCTATCAAACAGTCTACATAACGAGAAACATCATGAGGCTGGAGGTTTGGAAGATGGCGCAAGAGCCACTGCTCAACAACATTCATCGAATTAGGCAAAATCAAAGGAGGATTCATCATGATTGCAGATGCAGAAACTACTGTCAATATGTTTCCTCTCCTAACTGCTTCTTCCAACCTTTGATCGGCATACTTACCAGCCGCAATTTCTGCCCCTGCTTTCACTTGTTCCACGCATCCATCGCCATAATGAGCTGCAACCGCTTCAATGTGAACGATATCACCATAGTCAACTATCGATCCTAATGCTTTCGTGGTGGCATCAAGAATGTTTCCCCCCACACCAAATGATATTGCGTTTATGGTGGCACTCAAAAAGCCAATAACTGCCTCAACTCTCATTTTATGTTTCAGTCCCTTCTTAATTGCGTTTACGCTGGTGTTAACAGCTTCCACATTTGCTTCAAGTCCTTCAATTCTGGCAGTGTTGGATTTCACTGCTTGCATTAAGCCTACAATGAAAGGGGAATTTTTGATGACGTTGAGCTCTGCAGTATTGTCCAGTTGAAATAGTTTCCGCCGCTCCAAGTGTCCATCGCATTCCGCCTTGTGGAGAACAAGTTTGAAGTCTGCTATTTCTTCCATGCTCATGCAGAGCCGAGTTGATCCTTCAAGCCCGCGCATAATGTGATGCAAAGCATCCTCTTTTGATACGACTCCTGATCGAAGGAGGGAGGAAACAATTGTATAATAAAACTTTAGCATGTGGACATCAGTTATGTACGGAACGAGCTCTTTCAACTCATTTCCGATATTTGCATGCCGAACTTTGACAAGTTTTGAATAGAAGAGAGGATTATTTGACGGAGGATTCTGCACAATCTTTGCGAGAGGTATCTTTGATGATATTTCATTTTGTGTAACTGGCATCTTCATTGACGATTGAATTTGTTTGGCAGGCAGAGCCGTTGGCAATTTGTCTTTAGTGGCAGGCAATGCTGCTGATTTTTTTTGAGTTACAGGCGATGCCGCTGCCCATTTGTTTTCCATCTGAGGGTCACACAGATTATTACTGAAACGAGCCCGTCTCCAAGCAACTGACAGCATCTTTCCCAGTTTGGCATCTGTCTTTGCTGCTATTTTTTTTTTCATTTGACCATCAATCATATTGTACATCAGATTAGTTTTCAGTAGTGTCCGATTCACATCAGCAGCATCGGTCAACATTTTTGCCCCCTCATTGCAGATGCAGTTGCAACTCAAATCAATTTGTTGCAAAGTTCGATTTATCAAGAGAGCCCTTGCTAAAATTTTAGCACCCACATCTGATATTTTATTGAATCTCAAATCTATCTCAAGAAGCGTTGACTTCATTTTCAAGGCATCCGCGATCTTGTCTATCCCACCCAGATCAATTCGGATCCCTCCCAATCCAACTTTTTGCAGAGTTTTATTCACTCTCAAAGCGCTCGCCAGCTTCTCGGCCCCTTCATTTCCAAGAGGATTATTACTAATGCATAGTTCCTCCAATGTTCGATTGACTTTCAAAGCATCGGCTAGCTTCCCAACGCCTTTGTGTCCAATTTCATTATCTGTCAAAATTATTTTCCTCAAGGATTGATTCACCTTTAAAGCATTTGCCAGCTTCTCTGCACCCTCATCACCGATCAGATTATGTGACAGATCTAAATGCTGCAGTGGACATTGGGCAGATTCAAGGACACCAGCCAAAGTCCCTGCACCACTAGTTCCAATTTTATTAAATTGTAAATCTAGACGTAGCAGGCTCTCTGTTTCGGTAAGCGCTGTTGCAAAGTGCCGCACAGAGGACCCATCTTTCAGACTTATCTTGCTGGATCGAAGATTCAATTCGCGGAGATTTGTATTGACTTTGATTTGTTGTGTCAAGTTTTTGATGTGAACATCGGGAAGATCTTTCTCGGACCAAGTAAACACTTCTTGTTGCTGCTTCATGTCAATTGTTGTTGATTTCAGCAGATTTCAGCAGTAATTGTCTTGAACGAGGCATGAGGGCTCTGATCATTGTTATTTGTTATTTGCAAGCTGTTTCATGGTTCACGGTTCACAGGCATGAGAAATAATAATAATAATAATCCAATTAGTTTATTGGCAATCTATCTACAGAGCAGATTGCGTAAACAAAAGGGCATGAGGTGAGTCATGCACGGAATCATTATTATTTTGTGGAAAAGAATCTAAACTCAATGTGGTGTCTGTTGAATCTGTTGACCGAACTGACGTGGTGACGTGAGAGGAACACGAAGAATGTGAAGAGTCAATGGAGAAACAAGACACGTCAGAAGAGGAGGAGCAGGAGTCGTCATCGTCCGAAGGAGATAAGCCGAAAACTACGTCCTCATCAACAAGTGGTGGAAAGGCTGATAATCAATGCTGTGTTGAAGAATGTTGTTTGTTCTTGGCAAGTTTACACGTGGCATGTTGTTCTGCCCGTTGGATGTGGCTGACGTTGGCAAGAGTGATGTAAAGGCCTAATTGTTGCATAGCCCATGTTTTGGGATCTGCATCCATCCACGAGGAACCATACCACATGTCCTGATCTGATGATGACCATAGTTTATTGGCGAGATTCAAAATACCCTTCGGGACTGCTTTAGAGAGAGCAAGGCTATGTGATTCTTCACCTTGAGGCCTGTTATCTGCATATTTTGGTATCGGTGGTTGTTCAGTATCGAAAAGGAATCCTTCAAATAGAGGGCCCCAGTGACCCCATGGGTCGATGGGAATGGGGATGAGGTAGTGATTATTATCGATGATATCACCGATAATTTGATCTCCACTCATTGTCACCTTCTTGGATTTGTTAGACTGACCTTTCCTACAGAATTTCTTCCGCTCGGCACGTTGAAGACGCGTAATAGTGTTGTGAACTGGAGCTGCCTTCTTATAGTGACAGGAGGAGGAGATGCTGAAATGCTGGTCAAATCAAAACCCAATAGGGTGAGAGGAGTAGGATGTGGGAGTGTTGACTGTGCGAGATGATCCACAGCAACTCCCCAGTCAAACGGATGGAGACCAGGGAGTTTATGTACGATGTTCCGAGCCTCTTTAAAGACTGCGTCCGCTGTACTTGTAAAGGAGCATTTTTGCATGATTCGTTTGAAAACATGGAGGTAGCCTTTCAAGTAGGTGTTGTGGGTCGGGATCTTACTAACAAGAGGACAAGCAAAGCAATGGTCTCCGTCGTTATCAAAAATTTTCTTACAGCCGCAGAGCCTGAGAGAATGGTATGGCCACAGTTGGAGCCGGAGTTTACATTTGAGGGCTGTGGAAAAGGCGTAATTGGATAGGCAATGGAGAGGAATCAACCAGCTCATGGTGCATAATGCCATTGACGTATGTGACTGCAAAATACTCGGGAGGGCAAAAAGGACGTCATCAGGGGCGGTGGAGTAGAGTTGTTGGATCCTCATTCTGCTGCTATACTGAGACAAGATGTCTTTGGCGGTGAGAACTGAATGTTGTGAAATGAAGGAGTAAATTTTATTCTCGGCTTTGGGAGGACTGCAGAGGGAGGCAACAGGTGGCAGGTAATGACGGAAAATTTGGAAAGTTTTGGATTGGGATGTTGAGTCCCAATTGCGGTATAAAGCAGTGATAGAACTCGGCATTCGGGTGGCCTTAACAGAGGCGGGTTGGAGGAAGATGCCATTCGATGCATATTGGATGGCCCGACGTGTGGAGAACATAAACGAAGGGATTGCTGCTGAAGCTGGGTGTTGTAAGCCAAGCCCACCATTCTTTATGTCAATGTTGGCAATAGAAAGTGCATGCTTTGGGAAGGAGTGTGTGCCCAAAATAGTAGAGAGGAAGTCGGTCGTGAGTGTATCAAAACATCATCCCATCGGGCCGTCCCAATTAAACCAATCAGATGGGAGGTCAGTTAAGTCAGAGGAAACGACTTTGGAGGCAAAAGGTGAGTCATCTTCTGGAGAGTGCATGCCTTGAATATCTTGAACATTGTCTGCTTGTCTTTTAAACCACTCACAATCTTCACGGTGTCTGCCTCGGCCTTCTCGAATTGTTGAGAGTGGAAAGATTTACAGAATTCGGAGGAACCCAATGGAACGCCGAGGACCCTGAGGCCCGTCACCACTTCAACTGGTTTCGGGTTGCCATGGACGTCGTTTGTATTGGAATATTTCTTAATTGCTGAGTCAAGGAAAGAAGCAATGGAAGCATTTTTTTGTTGCCATCTATCAATAACGCTGGTCCCATTGGTTGTTGTAAGGATCCTAGTTTTCAAAGTGTTCATGACTGCTCCAAGTGGGGTAGCGAGTCGATCGAATTTGTCGAGAAGAAATTGGACATCCTGAACTGGTACCAGGAAATTGGTGTCATCTAAATAAGAGAATGTCAAAGTAACTTCACGGAGAGAGTCATCGCCCGAGATTCCAGCATGTCTTCTGTCTGTGGCTCGTTTATCAAGGAGTTTCTGGAGGTGACGTAGGATAGAAACTAGAACAATCGCTGAAAGAATTGGAGAGAGTGGGCATCCTTGTGAGAAGCCTTCTTGGACCAAGATATCTGTCCAAGTACCATCCACCTTGCGTATGCATGTTGTTCCTTCTTGTCCATATAAACATTCAACAAATGGTACCAAAAAATGGAACTCATCTTGAACTATTTCTCGAAGCTTGTGCCTTGAGATGGCATTGAACATATTCTTTATGTCCAAGGAGACAAGTGCTCTGGAAGGAAGGCATCCTTGTTCTTCCGGTATTGTTATGAATTTCTCTATGCCAAGGTGAAGTGATGTAATGACGAAGTCAATGCCACCCGGAATGCCGACTGCATAATTAAATGGGAGCAAATATTCTGCGAAGACTGCTTTGTATTGTGATGCAATAGCATTTGCCGTGATTTGTCGAATGGCCGAAGGAATGCCCAACGGGCGGAGATTTGACAAGTCATTAGGATCCTTAATCAATGCAACGAGGTACGTAGTTCGGAAGATTTCTTGGATTTCTGGTGGAACATTGGCATTAGTGACAATGTGAGTCTATGGTATGGTATGGTATGGTACCATCTGGTATTGCACCGTACCTTACACCTACCAGATTAGGAGAGAGACGATCCAGTTCTAGCGTCTCCAACTCTAGCGCCCAATCTAGTGCCCACTTTTTTAACACAATACAACTCAATCAGTATTTTTGCACACCTTCTTATTTTATTCATTTATTTTTATATTATCTGTTCATGGACAGACCACAATCATCCCCTTCCTTATATTTTTAATGCACACATGCATGCGCATGAAAATGTAATCCATCATTCATACATATCTACTTACTTATGTACTATCTACACTATTATGATTTACATGATGATAATAATAGGAGTATTGTGTAAAAGAATACCAGCAAGGTAGGTAGTAAGTAGGTAGGTGCTTACATACATACTAGAGGTATTATTAGAGCGTTCATGCACCAAAGTGACAAAGGTATCAACAAAAAGTCACTAGTAAAATACACTAGATAATTTTAGTCTTAGCGAAATAAAAAAATAAAAATTTAACTAGTAAAAAATGCTAGATAATTTAATAGCTAGAACCTGCTAGCACAAACACTAGTAAAAATAGCTAGCACCAAACACTACATAACAATAATTAATTAATAGCACAAAAACATACCATTGCTGAATCACTCTCAATGCTCTTGGAGATGATAAGCCATTTTTGATGGGAATCTTATTCCAGTTGTAAGAGCTAGCTTAAATATAATTTCAATAACTACTATTCATTATTAGAATTTTTGGAAAAATGAAGAACTTGTTATCCAAACAGTTGAAAAGGACAAAGTATTGTTTTTGGTGGAACTATTTTTTGCAGGGTGATTGGTTGGTATTGTACCAACCCATGTACTCTCGGACACCGCAAGCCCAGAGATTCACACAACATAAATTCAATCCGATTGGCTTTCGTTCAGATTTCCATTGCATCGTTGGTTTATTGTTGTGTTTTTATCACCACCCCCTTGATTGAATGGCCATGTCATCGTCTCCATCGTAGTTGTCCACAACAAGCTTGTCTCCTTCATCCTCCACATGCTCGTCTCTACTGTCCAAGCCCTCAAGGAGCTCATCTACATTGTCATCAGTGTGGAGGAGCTTGTCTCCATCATCATTGTTGTTGACAAGACTTTGCCTCCATTGTAATCGTTGACAATGAGCTCGTCTCCATCATCATTGACAAGCTCATCTCCATTGTCCTAGTCCTTGTCATACTCAAAACCATTGCAATTATCCGCAAAAAGCTCTAACGTTGAGACGTACCAATCATTACCATGATGAGGCAATATGATGGGGGGTAGGGGGGTGGGCGAAGAGATCTGATGGAGCGGCAGGGTTGATGGTGCATCATGGGCAATGAGGTTGCGTTGCAGCGGAACAGGCGATGGAGGGAAGGTTGGATGGCTGACTGCTGGGCATGCTGGCGCTAACAAGACTTGTTACTCACGCGACAATGAACCAATTGATTCAGCCGTCAATGGATTGAGCAATTGGGTGTTGGAGGTGAGGTTGAGATGGGGGGGGTTGATGGTGTGTGGGCAAAGAGTTCGTTGCGGCGGCATGGTGATGGAGGGGTGGTTGGATGGTTGGCCATTGCCATGAG
>JALLOT010001029.1:0-16518 GCA_036939595.1 Thalassiosira livingstoniorum | reverse complement strand
AAAAAGTTGGGGGAGAGAACCCACCCCATTTGGATGGATTTTGGCATGACAATCTGGATTGGGTCTCCTTCTTTGGTTGGCATGACAAAAGCGAAGTTGTATTCTTTGCCTATTTCATTAATAAGGCGCCAGAACCCGTCCTGGATATCCAGTTTAGTGAAGTAAATGACTGCATCCTCTGGGGCTTGCAACATTGCAACAATCAACCTGGGGAGTACACTCCCCATTTGGTCGAGGGCTTGTTCGGGGGCCGTGGGTTTGGTGGTCTCATTGACAGACTTGATCTTTCCTTGTTTTGTCCGCAGGTTGTACGAGAGGTCAAGGAGGGTCCTGTAGGCCCTACTTTTGTGAGGGATCATTGCTACTGGTGACAGTTTGAGCTCTTTGGGTGGATTGTCTTTAATTTCCTCCCAATTGAGGACTGTGGCTTGGTTTTTGAGGATTTTGTCTTGTACTTCATGTTTAAATGCTTTGGTTGCTTCAGGAGCCAATGCTGAGATATGGGGGCCTCATTCAAATGCCGCATGAATTTGTTGTTTGGTCCAAGGGATCCCCGTGTCCACCAGGCAACTGTTGGTTGCGTATTGCTTGAGGAGTGGTGCAGCTGGGTGTGTGGCTGCGGCATTAGTGGGGAACATCTGTCCTTGGAAGCCTTTGGGGTATTTACGCTCAGGGTTTGGTAGCGTTTTGCTCTTTCCTTCGTGTGTTGTCCAGTGCTGAGTGTCGAATGCTTGTTGGGATTGGAGTTCCTTTCGGATCCACTTTCTTTGTTTGGCTTTTTGTTTTCTGCGCTGCTGATAAGGAATTTCATGCAGTGCAGTGTGTTATTTGTTCTGCTGCTATGGTATTGTTCATTTGTCCCACTTGTTGTTGGAGCTATTGTCCCGGCCGCTTTATCCGCCTCACAGATATTCATCTGGGGGTCGGATTGCATTGTCCCAATTGTTGCCATTGTCCCATTTGACTTTGTCATCCCACTGCTTTTCCTATCTGATAGCTTTGTCCCATGTGAATGCTTTGTCCCATTTGGAGGCTTTGTCCCATGTGGTACCATTGCTTCGTTTCCATTGTCCCGCGGTCATTTGTTTTTTGTTGGCATTTGTGCACACAAGTGAAAACAATTTGGTTTTTCATTCTTGCCTTTACCATTGAACATTAACTCTTCATTTCTCTTACGTTTTCCACATTCTTTGTGCAATTCTTCTTTGACTTTCGCGTGCCACTGGGATATGGCAATCTTAACTTCAGGGTTACGGTCAGGTTGTGGCACTTCCTCTGTTGATTCGTGGACATGTGCTGCTATGCCTCACCCACGTGAGGTAGAGTACATGGCTGGGGGTGGCCTTCATTCATTGCGGGGGTTATTGTTTGGGCGTGATGGTTGGGGCCCTCCTCGTGCTGCATCTTCTGCGGCAATGGCATCGATCCCAGGTATGATGATTGAACATAGATTGGAAACAAAGTTGAAGTCCAGGTTGTGGCCCGGTACGTGATTGAACTTGCATGTTTGGAAATTACATCTGCCCAGAACGAAATTATAACACAGAGTGCTTGCACCGTTGCTAGAGTACTTCTCCATCCTTGGCAGGTCGTTGAGAGTGTGCCCGCCCTTTGTGAGGATATCCTTAACATGAATTCTGTCCCTATTGCTTTGGTATGGTGTCATTATCTGCGCAATGGTGGGGTGGGTAACAGCAGACCATCTGCCCGCATACAATGTTGGGTCTTTAGGTGTGGAGGGTGGCAGAGGAAAGAATGGGGCAGATGGTGGTGGGAATGGGAATGCAGGTGGTGGTGTGTTGAATGTTGGTGTGGTTGTGTTCCATCTGTATCCTTGTGATGGCCAACTGCTGTTGTTGTTGTTAGAGTTTGATGCAGAAAAAGGGAAAGTTGTGTTATTATTGTTCCTGTTATTGTTCCTTGTGTTGGATGGTGCTTGATTGTTGTTTTTGCGCCAGCTGGATGGAAAGTCAAACGTGGTTAGTACATGACCATTAGCAAGTTGATCCGCTGTGTGGCTTAGCCGTGACTTGGGGAAATCTATCTCTGTGCCCGTTGGGTATGCCAATTCGTCTGGGGTAAGAATTTTTCAGAAGAATCGCCTTGCGTCTTCTAACACTTTCCATTGCACAACCTTGAATTGGATACTTGGGATTAGGTGCCGTCTGTCGCGGAGGCTCTGCAAGACGAGCCTGATTTCCCATGTCTCTGTGTAGTGTGGGCAGCCGTAACCAAATAGGGCCCTGGTCGTGACACAGTATTGGGTGAGTAAAGATCGTAGGTCCTCATATGTTTCCACCGGGTCCTTAATTTTCTTTTTGCTTAATTTTGTTGCTTCTTCGTACGTTCGTGTGTGCTTTGTGTCCCGTTGGTTTTCCTCATCTCTTTGCAACTCTGTTATTTCAGCAGGTGATTTGGGTAGGGAAAAGAAAATGGAATACCCATCTTAGCAAGAAGTGAATTCTGGGTAAGGTGCATCAGACAATGCGAAGGTGAGCAACATCTTCACGAACGCATCAGAGAAGTACGGCCGATCAATCTTGATCTTTGCCCTACTGGCGTCTTCCATGACCCATTGAACCAGCATTTGTTTTGCCTCTTGAGTGCTGTCCGCCTGGACCATTGCAAACCAAATCTTGGGAATTTGGCTGGGGTCTTGTACCCCACACCAACCACACAGTTTGGCCATCTGCTGTTCGTTGAGGGTCTTCTTTTTTGAATTTTGTTGTTGTTGTTGTGCTTGTTGATTTAGCATCATAGCTTGATTTGTATGCTGTTGCATGTTCCAAAGTGTTTGGGTTTGGCTTGGCTGAACTTGTTGACTTGGTGCTGCAGGTGGTGGGGAACCAAGTGAGCCATTGAGTCTTGTTGCCATCCACCTCAATAAGTACTGCAATTGTGCTACAATGCATGGCACCAAGATAGCTAACTTGCTTGTTTTTGGATTCTGCTCATCGTTTTGGCATATTGCAGCAAGGCAGAATTCATTGATTGCTTCAAGTTTGTGATTGCCTTGCACCTCAATCCCAAATGTGGCAACGGTCTCGCGGAATTGCATCAAGAATTCAAATGGAGTTCGTTCTTTCTCAGCCAGCCACGCTACCATGCAGGTAGGGACCAAGCAGACCTGTGCTATCTTATTCTAGATCATTGTTTCTTCATTGGAAGGTGCGTAGAGATCTCGTTTGGTTTCATAAAAAACTTTTGCTTGCTCAACATCTCTTGGTGCCAAAGCTGCCTTCCAGTCGTAAAACCAGGAGGCGGTGAGTTTGATAGGGATTGGTTGTGCCTCCTCGGAGGAGTTGCCGGCAAAGCCAATGATCTCGCCCTTGAATTTGTTGGGGTGCAAGAAATCACCGCTGTATTTGGCAATGGAATGAAAGAATTGGAGGAATGGGCTTTTATCCTTCATATGCATGAAGAGATATAAGTCCTGGTGAGTGATGACTTGTTCAAGGAATTGCTTTCTGTCATTTGTGCTTTGGCTCTCAAACTCTGTTCCCTGCCAGTCGAGTTCTGCGAGGAGTTGTTCTTTATCGTTATCTTTAATCTTCTGCACAACTGCTGTTACAGATCGTGGATGGGGGGTGGTGGTTTGTTGGAGTGTGGGACCATGCTGACCTGCAGCGCGTTTATCGGCGGCCACTTGGGTGAGGAGGTCCAGGCCGGTCACGCGGTTGGTGCGGTTGGGCAAGGTTGTAGCCTGTGGTTGTGGTTGTGTGTTGGTGTTGGTGTTGGGCATTTGGCCCTGCCCGACGTGGAGGTTACCCTTGGTGGTGGGATTGAATACTACCATGTTGGCTTGGCGGTTCCAGACCGTGGGTTTGCCACCTGGTGCCTCTTCTTGGGCCGAAGCTTGGGAAAGTTGGGTGATTGTAGGTGTTTGAGGTGGGAAGGTGCCAGCAAACTGGTTGAAGTCATACTCAGTTGGGTTTCCGGTGAATGTCATGGTGGAAGTTGAGATGGAAAAGAATAAAGCTAGAAAGAGCTAGGCCAGCAAGGCAGAGGTAAGAGTAAGACAAGGTAACCAAATTTTTTCTATTCTTAGCAGCTAACCCGCTACAACTAGCTAGCGTGACAGCAAGTTGTTGGAGCGAAGAAAAAAGAAAAGTGAGCTTTTAGAAAAAAGTCCAATGCTCAAATGAATCCCATTTGTTCATTGGAGTTTTTTCTTCAGCTCGCTTTCTGGGATGGAATGTCTTAGGACTTTCAATCCCAGATAACTGGGATTGCTTGATTGGATGTGCGTGGGAGTCTCTTTGCTTGCTTGTCCGTCGCATCGAGTATGGTACAATACAATATTGTAGATACTATGAGTACGTGATTGTATCACACGCAGCAGCTGCAAACTTCATGGGGGTAATTTATATGTGCTCTATTTTGTGTATTATTTGTTGTTCAAATTGTTGAGAAATTGTTTTAAATATTAATAATGATGATAGACTGCATACTATCCTAACGTAGCCATACTAGTCACTTCTTCTATCTCATAATACTTCTATCTCATAATATCTCCTCTAGTAGTCTATCTTACCTTCTTAGCCAAGTGGAGTGTGAATATTATCAGGTTATGAGACTGATACACGCTTCCAACAATGTGGGAGAAGACCACCCTGCTTTCTCTACCCATTGCCAGTGTTTGTGTTGGGGAGACAGTGGCTTCAGCCATTGTTTGGTACTTCCAGCATGCATTGCTGCTGATGGCAAGAGTTAATCTTCCAATCAATCAGTGCCATTTTCCCAGATTCTCCTATAAATAAGGATGTGACCTCTTGAATTCCTACTTTGGAGAACATATATGATCCCCCAAACTAGAGAAGTGAGTTTTTTCAGTTCCTGCCTCCAACATTGTTGTTGGCACCGGAAGCCAGGCCTAGCCAGTCCAATCAGCCCAGGGTTTCTGGCTGCTTTCAACAGCCAAACCCTCATAAAAAATTCAGGCTGATTAGTGAGCGGTTGTGTCCAGTCTCACACTACACCATTTTTGTATCTCCCTTGGAAGCTCCTCAATCAAGAGCACATCCAGAAGTACCACCATGGCATCCTATTCATCCCACCAACAATTGAAGGGGTGAAAGATGCCACAAAAATCATTTTCAATTGGACACGGTCACATGGTATAGGTAAGACCCTTGATATTGGGTTTCCTTATGCCCATTCCCCCACAATGAACTTGTGGGACATACAAATCAGTGGTGACATGACAATACAAGGTTGGGCTGCACCAGAATCTCGTGGTCTCTCCCAACCAAGGAAGTCCTTGATACCTGCAAGGAGAACTTCCATGGTGACCTCCATAAAATGGGGAACAAGACAAGATGGCCTCACTTTGTGGCAAAAGGTTTTGCCCTTATGGCAGAGTGTGTGCCCATTGCCTCCAGTTTTTCTCTTTTTGGATTGGAGGAAATGGGCAGGGATTTGGTGTTGATCATTGCAGCCAACACCATTGTTTCTCAAGAAGGTAACTGCTTGAGCGAAGAACCTGGGCTAATACTCAGCAAGGATTGCTTCAACAAGGTATTTGAGGTCATTGATCTCATTCAGGTGATGATTGTGTGTCAGACAGACCTTCCCAGATACCTGGGGAGGTTTTGGTTCACAGAGCAACAGGCAAAAACATCAGGCCCAGGCTCTTTGGTGGGCTGTGGTTGATGGGTATCAACTTCCCCCCTCTGCCTTCAATTGGTATTTTTGGATTTTTCACCATTGCAAACAAGTGGAGGCTGCCATTACCATCAAATGCTGGATTTGTTGAATCAATATTTGAATTTACCTTGATTGTCAAACCATGACTGCTCATTGCTTGACAGTGTGATGGTACAACAAGAGGCTATTGCTCATGACCCTCTGTTGGATGCAACTTTGGAACAAGTACAAGGAGGCTTCTGAGTATGTCTGGCTTTGTCAGAGGCCATTGGGGGGCTTTGACCCCAATTCTCACCCACCCATTTGGCTTCAAGAAGAGTCACCAGTCAAAGAGGCACCCTCTTACTAACAACACCCATCCTTTCAATTGTTGCAGCAATTTTCCGAGCCAACCACCCCAATATCAGCACATTCAGGATGAGAATTTGCTGGAAGTTTTTAACATATCATGGGTTTTTTGTAGGAGTATCTGTTCCAGTCTGTGGATTCATAGAAAAACATGATCCTCCATTGAATTTTCCCCATTCCAATGACCCACCTTCCCAAAAGCCCTGACCATCTACTTTGTCCTTCTGTTTGATAGGATATACCCAATCATTGCAGACAAAATTTTGACATTGTCACTTTTTAGGACATTGGATAAGGCCATTCAACACTCTAAACCATAGATGTTGCTCTTGGTATAACAATACCTTGCTGAATGTAGTATTCAACACAAATTGAGATTATCTCATCACCATCACCATAAGCAACCATGGGTCCCAACCCAACATTCTCACCCAATCCATGGTTGCTGTCAATCAATTGATCCACCACCATCCTACCCAATCTGATTCATCAAATTTTTGGAGTTCTGGAAAACATTCCATGGATCAAAAGTGCCTTGTACTTTAGATTGTTATTCTAAAAAGGCACTGTGGGATGCTTGGGGTGGTGACCAATGCCAAAATGATGCAATGGTTAATATTTCATTGTAGGGGGTAATGACCTACCAATTGAATGCTGCATCACTAGCACAGTATCTTTTTCTTTTGGAGATGCACTTCAATGATTGCTGCTGCACTAGAACAGTTTGTTCATCAAAGATAAACTGTATCTTTTGATTTTACTCCCAGTTGAGCTTGATTTTAGTATTTTTGTGCCTTTCTTCAATCATTTGATTGTTGCACTTGAATGATGGATGATTGATTTTGTACTTGTAGCTGCTTGTCTTTGAGATTAGTCCCAGATGTTCCTATTGTGGTTCATTGTTACATTGCAGTGTGAAGATTTTCATAAAATAATTAATTAAAATTGAGCTTAATTACTATAGATTGCAATAATGCTGATAAAATACAAGGGGAAAACTTTCATTTTCAATAGCATATATTATTTCTTGTGGGAGGGCTTTTTAGGGGAGAAACATTGTGATTATATTCACATTTTTAATTTTGGGAGGGATTTTGATACAAGAATATTTAATTTGGAATGTTTTTTGAAGATTATTCAGTGTGAGAGGGCTTCCTAGACAAAATAATGATTTGTGAGTTCATGAAATAACATTTTGCTTTTGGAAGGATTTTTGGAACAAGAGTATTTAATTTGAAAATTCTTAATACTATTCATTGTGGGTGAGTTTTCTAGCAAAAAGCAATGTGTGAAACCATACAGTATAATACTTTTTCTTTTGGGAGGAATTTTGAAAGAAGAATATTTAATTTGGAAGGCATTTGAAGATTATTCAGTGTGGAGGAGGGCTTTCTAAGAAGAAAACAATTTGTTGGTTCATTCAATCATATTTTTTTGGGAGAGATATTAAAACAAGAATATTTTATTTGGAACGCATTTGAGATTGTTTGGTGTTTAATGCTTTTTGGAAAAATATTTTGTGACTTCATGCAATAATACTTTTTTCTTTTGAAGGGTATTTTGATGTAGGAATATTGATTTGGAATGCAATGCCATATTTTCAACAAATTAATTTCAAAAATTTCAAAACATCAGTTCTTATTTTTCAAAGTTGTTTTTTTTTCAAATTGCACATATTGCTACAATGTAAGCCCTGCCTAGGTCATGAGTAATGCAGTCACCAACTATCACTACCACCCATGTCATGTAAGAGAAAATAATAAAATATTCAATTATTGTTTTTATTGTGTAATATGGTACTCTGTACTTACATCATAAGTAAGTAAGTTTAGTAGTATGTAATTGTACAAGATAAACATTACTCAGCCACATACCATGCCCACCTACCTAGGTAGGTACTACTTAGGTAGGTAAGTACAATATATGGTAAGTACTGTACATACCGTTGACCCAGCCAAGGCCCAAGATAAGTAGACCCAAATATACTAATAAAAAAGTTTGACAATAGTCAATAGCCACCAAGCAAGTAGAGGGTTGACAATGGAGGCATCAACAGAGGCACATGGAAAATATTTTATTTTCTTAGATACTATGTAGAAACTTAAAAAATCTGTAACTTAGACTTAGTGATATGGAACACATTTTGCTGTAGGATGATGTAGCAACATCACATTTTCTTCGTACCAACATGTCACAATGTTACTATCATCTTTGAGCTGCTTATGAATAAAGTACCATACTTACATCATTCCGTTCAGTGAATCAAGTTGGACATATTGCTCAGAAATATGCTCCCAGTAGCCATGGTTAGTGGTCAATGAATGTATGCAAATCACTGGTTCATTTTTCAGATAGACATGCTTAAGTAGGTAGTTTGGTACATTGAATTCTTTTTGGTCATTGCCTTGCTTTCATGATTTGCAATTCAACTTTTCCTTCTCATTCAGCTTAGCCATACATCATGCACACATACCATGGTCACCTTGGTTAATTACCATATTGATTGTACAATATCTACTGCATGTTACCTGGCTGTATAAATTTTGCAATTCATTTGAATTTTTTGGATGCTATATAATTATTTTTGCAAAATTAACATTTTGCAAAAGTTTCAAAAATTATTTGCAATTTGGAGAAAAACAATTTGCTAGAGATTTTAAATAGATAAAATATGCATGACATTGAGAGTGTATTTTATTGAGGATGAAAAGGGTATATGTAGAAGTAGAATTCATTCTGTCAGAGTCTTAATCTTTCAAATATTTTTTTCAGAGTCACTTTTTGAAAAGATGTGATGATGCTTTTTAAAAACATTTAGTGTGGGAGGGATTTCTAGAAAACAATTAATTTTTGACTTAATGCATTAATGTTTTTTTTCTTTTCAGAGGGATTTCAATACAAGAATATTTAATTTTGGAAGCATTTTGAAGAATATTCAGTGTGCAATGGAAGGCTTTATAGAAAAATTATAACTCATGGCTTTTTGGGGGGTACATGCAGTATTATGAACAAGAGAGAGAGCAATAGTTCACAGTCTTGTATGGAAGATTTGTATCAGTACCAAAACTGCCTAAATTTTACCTCTATTAGTGCCATAATTAGTATCACAGCTTTCTGGGGTAAAACATATTGACTAGTACCATACTCTTATTATCTTTTACTCTTGTTGTATGTTAGCAATTTCATGATCCAAGACACTTTTGAAATCCTCTGACCAAAAGTAAACCTTAGATATTGATTTTTTCAATGCAAGTCAATTGTTTTTGGCTATTAATAGTAATAATTTTTATTGAAACTTGAAAACCTTGTGCAATATAATGTGTTCTATGAAAATCCCAGGAGTCTGTTTTTTGTACACAATTCTATCAGTTTGGTAGCTTAATCTTTTCCATTAGTCTTTTAGTGGTGATTGTTATATGCAAAGGAGTAAACACTTGAAGAGAGACAAAGGCATCAACATGCACTGGTGGATCAAACATTTGTTACCAGAAACTCTTTGAGACCTATGAGTTTTGGGAATCTGTTCATGATGCTCCAACATTAAGCAATAATATAATTTAAGTATTACTCAACCATAATATCAATAATATCCATCAAAAACAAAAATTCTTACCCTTTTCACTGTCATTTTTGCCAAATGTTGATACTTATGCTAGGAATAAGTTTGAATTGTGGGTGTTAAATTTGTTTTGCTCTAATTTTCTGAAAAATAATTTTTTATCAATATTTTTTATTTTTATGCCCAGTTTGAAAAATGCAGTTTAGATGTGTGTTCCCTCACATAGAGCTGATGCGTTTCAATTTTTGGGTGTTGATTCTTATTTTTATACGTTAGTGTGTGCTCTTGCAAAGAGAGGGGGGCATATTTCTCATTTATCCTACTATCCATTATTTGGAATGGGAGATGACAGTCTCACAAAGAGATTTAAAATGAAAAAACTCACGAGAAACTTACTATCATTACTGTTACTGCACATATGTCTTTTAAGTTGGAAATCCAAACTGGCTGAACCTTCTGTTGTGCATGAAATTCAATATTAATTTTCATACACTACTGACAAATACTAAATCAAAAAACTAATTGTATTGCAATCCCTGAACATGAAATTAGAGATTCACACAAAAATAATCAAGTGGATAATATAAATACAAGGGATTGGTCAATGAAAACACAGGTGCAAAATGCACTGTTACTTTGTTTCCTTACTCATTTTAAAATTTTTATTAGAAAGAAAGGTAAAGGCTCAAAATTCTTTCTCTCTTATTTGTTTAAATAATTAGTATTTTATCAAACAATATGTATGGTATTGTAGGAAAAAATAATTAAAAAATGAATTGTGCAATCAATGTACTGTTATGTTTGATTACAATGCAAGGGGGTAGTGCAGCATTCTATCAGAGGGGTGAAAGAAAGGGCATACAAGTCCTCTCATTCATTGAAAAAGACAGGAAACACTAACAGTATTTTCACTAGCAGTCTCCCTGGTATGGATAAGGAGCCCTTTGGATATATTGGATGCTAAAAACTGGATGACAATGTTCTACTGGAACAAGACTATGTAATTGACAAAAAAATAAAGAGTTCATAATTCTACTACAAAGAAATGGCTGACACTAAAAGTAGCACATGCTAAATCAGTCACCACAATTCAAAAATCAATAATCCCTCAGATTTTTCTAAAATTAGATTTTTTTACTAAAAACCCATCACTTACCCCACACATGCTATTAGTAAATCTTTTTCTGGCCCTAAAGGTAGTGACACTAAGGCTGATAGATTTTTATGAAAGTTCAATTTGATATTTTTTTTTTTTTTTTTTGAAAATTTTGATTTGACAAGTATCTCTATCATGGGAGAGATACTTGCAGAATTTAATAATGCTTAAACCAATATTGATATTGCTTAATCTTGAATTATCATAACTGATTTAGAATGTGCTCCTTTTATTGTTAGTCATCTGACCAATGTAATTGTTTTTGTGTGAGGTTAAAAATTGAGAAATAAACAGTGCAAAAAAGAACCCATAATCTAGATTGGAAGTCACAGACATCAGTGTAACAGGACACAGCTATGTACAGAGTTGCCCCGACCAAATAATGATCTCTTTTGTGTGTTTAATGGTGATATAGAGATGTTTATGATTGTGCAGAACCCTCTTCCTTTTCTTGGGCTGGCAATACAAGCCTCAGCATGGGTGAACACATGTCAAATCTTTACTAATCAACTACGGTAAAGGCAAGTTGGATAGATGCTGCCCCTCAACAAGCAGACACCTAATTTTTATTGGATAAGATTTTGTGTATTAGTACTTCATTAATTGAAGGCAATGAAGCAGCTCTTCACTTCCATCTTGAACCACACACTCCAGAGAATCATATTATAGCTGATAAGACATCAACAGCTTTCAGTTAGGCTTTGAGTGCAAGACAGTGTTTAAAGAGTATCGAGACACTGGGGTGTGTATGCAGAAGCAGCAGAGTGGCATAAGCTAGCACTTAAAAAATCTCCTCCTCCCCAACCAAGGTCCCAATGGAAGAACCTCCTATTCTCTGCTATCCATCATTTGCCTCCTATGGGGGGTAGCATTGAAAGTGGACATCATTATTGTCAAGAAACACTAACTGTCAACTGATGCCACTAACAGCCAAGTAATTCCAACTATGGCAAAGAAGAAATAAATCATCAAGTGTCCCAATCTCATCCCCATCAAGGGAAATAAAAGAGAAAAGGTTAAACACTATTCAATCCCATGACTAATAGCCTAACAGCTAGGTTGGAGTTACAAAACCTTCCAAGTCCAAGGGAAGGAAATAAAGTAGATTCCATCTTTATGACCCATCAGTTTTATCTTGACCATATCATTGACATATAGATATGCGGCACTCTTACCCCAGTTACCAGGATGGACCTCTTTCACTTCCTGGTAATTTTGACCTACATGGTCCTTGTGAAGCTTCCTGCAAATGAAGATTACTTTTGCAAACCAGTTGACATTTGACCTAGGCATCAAGTCTGTGAGGAGATGGGATGTGACTATTTTGCCTACATATTCAAATACTTTCACATATGAAACAATGATAGGGATGTTAAAAAAGAAACAGTGGAATCATTTGATTACCATACAATGAGGGATGTGATGACAATGACAAGAACATCTTGATCAATCCCCTTTTCATAAGCAAAAACAAAGACAAAGGTGCTTCTTTGTCACAAGAGTTCAACACATTAGATGATGAGGTAGGATCTAGTGATGAGTAGGAAGAAGGAACTTCTACCAATGAAGATGAGAATCTTTGGTATTCCTAGGTGGAGGACTTCATTGACCACATCAACAAGGTGTCAAAAGCACCTCATCAAGCCTGGGGGTTGAATTTCAATTGAGGAGATAATATTGTTGTTCAAGGGCCACTTCAAGCAGACTTACATGATGAGGAACAAGTATGTCACAAAACCTTTAGGTTCTGCAATATTAATGATGATGTTAGTTATTTTTTATACCATTTTAAACTGAGAAAGAGATTGTAAAGGGAAAACATTAAGACACCATGCTAGAGTTCATAAAAAATCCAGATAGAAAAAACAGTGAACTATGTGGAGGGGATGGAAAATTATTTTACATCTGCTAGAGTTCCATGAGGATGTCAATGTCATTATTTGGATGTGAGCATGGTTAGAGCTGCTTGTGGATGATCTGGTTGGATTTCAAAGGAGTTCCAAGATGTTGATTACATGAGCATGAGATTCAACACTGTCTTTCATAATGATGGAGAGGACAATAAATATAATATGTTCTGTTGGATTGACAGCAGCATAGTAACAATGGTATCAGAGAAAATTGGACATGAGAGGAGAATGCCATGCCCAAACAAAATAAACAAAACTAATCTTGTCATTATTTTTGGTGATAAAACAACAAAGAAAAATACATATTCCTGATGTTGTTGATGATGGCAACCACAAAATGAGAGGAACAGGCTTAATGGATCAAAAAAATAATTCTTAATATTGTGCTCTTATTTGTCACTGTAGGTATTAATTTGTAATTTTTATCCAAGGCTTTAATATTACTTGTTGCAACTCTTGCATTTGTGTTTCAATTGTCTGTAACATAAAAGACTTCAAAGCTATTGATAACAAAGTCTTTCTTTTTAAATGGATTGAGGTATTCATAGGACATGAGGCTGTGGAGAAGTATGGTTCTAAAAGGTTGAATAAAGCAATAAAGCCAGAACGAGTTCAAAAAATAGGATGACCACACCAACTAAACCTACTTTATCCAGTGATAGGCTTAAGTTGGGAGGCAAGCACAAGGAGATAATCTTTCCAGGATTTTTTTAGTGGGGATGTGCATTTTGTTCTTTTTTTGTGCAAATTAGAAGCTTGTCAATGTGAATGAAAATAACTTGAAAGAGGTAAAAAGAATCACTAGGGGTTACAATTATTGTAATGTTCACTTCTGCAAGGAACTTTTTGATTTGTACCACACTAGAGAGATTGAAACAAAAGATTTTAGTGTGTAAGTAAATAATTTCAATTATGGCATCAAATGTTCTCTGTTTATTTCAGTATTTTATTTCATTTAGACATTGCTCCTCCTATCAAACCCACTGGACTTTTATTTAGTATTTGAGTAGTGAATAGCTCAAAAGGACAGCAGACAATTGATTTTTTTCTTTGAGCATTATTCAAAAGATGAGGCTCCATCTAGTGCCAACTTAGACACGTCAATCCTAATTCAGCTAATTTCATACTTATGCATTGGTCCACGTGGCAAGTGAAATTTAGGAAGGATGGCAACATTCATCTTCCATAGGGATCAAAAAAGTGCACTTTCAAATTTCTATTTTATCATCATGAGCAGTGCAGCTCAAGTTTCACTTGAATTGGTAGAATATTCACTGATAAGTATGATTTTTACTAATTTTGAAATTTACTATGTAATTCTAGTAAAAATTGAGTCCCAAGGCCTGATAATCATTAGTCAAGTCCAGGGGGTGAAGGGATAGAGGATTGAAGTCAAATGGCAACACGTGGCTCATTAAACAACTTCTAACAGCTTCCTGAGGACTATCAAGATCAAGAATGACAGTGGTCACGTGCCTAAAACCCTTCAAGTGACACCTATCTGGGGTTGAAAAACTGCACCAAATCTATTTCCAAACCCCAGGGAATGTCTTTTAACAAAGGCTACTGCAAGATTTTATCCAGTCTTCAAAGAGGAGGTTAGAGACTTTTCTGGGTATCATACCCAGGTTGGCATATATAAAATTGCCCAAAATCAGGTGCCAAAATTAGAATCGAAGGAAAGGCTATCAGCACCCCCTCCCTGGCCATGTCTTAGTCTTGTAAAACTGAAATCCTTCAGTGAAAACAGAAAGCCATATACAGATGACATCATGACCCACCACTGGATAACAAGCCTTTGGTGGTATTTTCCTGTGAAAAAAGTAGGAACACAGAAAAAAGTTAACACCGGAAAAATCACAAACTGCACTCACCATGAAAAGCTTCATCTGAAAGCATCCATCTCAATGAGTGAACTAGGGCTTAACCTCTTTGACCATTTACCTGTAAAATGGGATTAAACTTTTCACCCCTGAACTAAACCTTTTTTCTAGATAATCTGTACTGTCAGAGATTATTGGTGCCATATGCTCATGTTATCCAAGGGCCAAACTTGTTCACTCACTCATAATGGTAGCAATTTCCCTTGTCTTCCATCCCCCAGCAGCAAATCTTCACCTCCCCACTAACAGCAGTATTGTTGTTAGCAGAGGAGGTGTGGTGAAGCTCTTAAGGACAAGCAAGGAATCAGTAATTTTCACTAATCTCCACCTCCACCCTGATATGATCTGCCAAACACATCATACTTATTCCACAAGAAGTACTGCAGATTAGCAAGGGTAAGACATGCATCAAATCCTTCTCATACCCCTTAATAAACATTATTGTGTGTATTAAATGCAAAAACCACTAAATGTGTAAGGTGCTTGGTTTGACTTTTGTGAATCCATCATTGGAGCACATAGAAAAGTGTTCTGTTGTGTTCATCATCATAGCCAAAAATAATCACAGAGCAGTTCCATCATGTTACATCTAGAGTAACTACAATGGTAACTGATCTTGATATCTTAATGTTGGTTGCACAGTTATGTGATGTTTTTGCACTTGTTCCTCTTGTGTTTCTGTACATGTGAGAAAAAACAGTAAAAACTTTTGGGATGCCTTTAATTTTTTTCTTGCTTGAGCAGACACAAATGCAACCACATACAACTGTGAGTGGATTTTAGACATACATTTTTGGTTTGGAACTCATGCAAAGAACTTGTTCCCAACCAGAAAACTGTGACTGGAAAACCCTCCTCAGTCAACAGTTTGGTTACACACACACATACAATGTCCATGATTGTCCATCCTTAGAACTCCTAGCTCACATCATCTCTATTAGCCAAAGGATTCTCCCCACCTCAAAACACCACACAACACACATCCATGCTCTGCTGTTACCCCATGTCCACCAAAGCCCCTCTGTCCTCCAGCACCCATAATATTTCAGCAGAACTGTTGCCAGCTTGTCAAATTCATTCTTTGTTGCCATTACCTGCTTCTTGACAGAGTGGAACCCCAACTAGCTGTGCTTTGCCCTGGAATGAGCAGCTATGGTTGAAAAGATCATCAACATCAACCAATACATTCTCAGAAGAAAGCACAGGATAATGTCACTGCAATTGGGGAATTCTAATTGCTGTTGCATTAACTTCCACAGTTCACATGGATTTGAGTTAATCCTGATTGTTCAGAACATGTACCATGATTTTGGACCAAATTTGTTGCTTCAACCATGTGACATCATTGGCAGCAATGTATAAAAATAGTGGGTCCAAGTGATGGTACATGAAAGGGTACCAATTTTCCCCATTTTTTCATAACATTTGATACTGCTGTAGTGCTCTTTGAAGAAAGATCCAACAGAACACATGGTTTACCATCATTAAGGTTGGGAATTAAAAAACAAATACAGGATATATATTATGATGGCAATGGTGGTAGTTTAATACCTTGTCCCATAAAAGCGTTGTGAACAATGGTACACAAAGGAATGCAACAACCAGCCAAATAAATTCTCAAAATCAAAAGGGAGAGACTGCATCCAGGATCTTTTGACACAAAAAAGCTGGTACAGAGCATTGGAATTGGGAAAAATGACAGTTGTAACCCATGGTAAAGCAAAAGGAAATCTTTAAGCAAATCATATGCAGACACACAAAACTAACATATGAGATGTAAAGACAAGAACAAGGAAAAGGAAAAGGAAAAGGAAAAGGAAAAGGAAGAATCCTCTCTAAACATCAAAATTGTGGCTACCTATGGTCTTGACAAAGACCATACAAAAGAAAGATAAAAGCCCAACAGACTACAAAAAAAAAACTTGAGGCAATGAAATAAGGAGTTGGTAGTAGACCCTGGTGAAAAATTCAACCTCCAGAGTGGGTTGTACAGCCCCCCAATGTAGGTACAACCAA
>JALLOT010001028.1:0-16547 GCA_036939595.1 Thalassiosira livingstoniorum | reverse complement strand
TGACCAATAGTACTAAGTTACTACCTCACTTGACAAATATATATGACAATAGAAAGGGCCTAAGATATGGGATATTTATATCTAACAATGATCTTTGAACAGTCCAAAGTGTTGAACTCATTTTTACAGAACCGCTAACTTTGGTGGTCATCCAAGACTCATACATAAATGCTATTTGTGTGCAAATTCCCCACAACCATGGTCAAAAAACCACTCTCAGACTGATATGTAGGAAAAAATATGATGTTCTACCTATGCCTATGTAGGCACCAGGTATTTTGCCAGCACACCTTGCATCTGCTGCTTGATCATGGAATCAAGACAATGATTGTGTTAATTTATCCCTCCAGTAAATCTTCTCAAATAACTGTAATCTCAAGTCTAGTTGACTGGAATTCTGCAGGAATCAAACTCCAGTCTTTCTGCTACATTATCAGACTCATGGTAATGGTAAGCACATACAACATGAGTTTTCTGGTGCTGGGAAGTATGTAAATTGTGGGACTTCCATAATCACCTTTCATGTACAATGGTATCATTTTGGGCACACCCCACAATGTATACATCATCATCATACTAGGGGTGGAAATGAGGTTCAACCTATTCTGTTATCATCATGGAGAGGGGCATCAATATCACACCATTGTTTTAAATTTCCAATTGAAAGTCTTGGAACTGGCCCACTTTGGCCAGGATTATCTATCATGGCTTTCTAGCTTGATGGACCATTGTCACTATCACTAGATAGATAATGCTGGTAGTAATTAAAAACAAAACAATAACAATTGTTGCAGGTTATTAAACCTATTCTTTGTGCTGATGAGGACTAGACTGCACCCAGGGACAGAGTCTGGAGGTGTTTCCACAGTGGTTTCTTCCTCCTCTATTTTATTCTCCTCTGTCTGATACATATCCTCCTCATCTGAAAATGCATCTGTTTCTAGATCATAGCCTACTAAAATTGTATCATCCTTCTCAGTTCAAAATCCTTCATTTGAAGATGCTACCAGTGGTGGTGGAGAAGGTTCACAGTAGTCTGGATGGAAAAGTGCCTATCCAATATTGGTCTAGATCAGGTGGAAAGATTAAAAGTAAAGTCATCCTGAGAGAGTTTACACTCAGGATCTGACCATCCATTTGTCCCATTTCATTTCTATCATCTGAATGGAGTGTGCTTTCAATGACACAACTCAAACCCACACACAACTGTTTGTTGCCACTTGCATCCCAGGCTTTAAGTGCAGTCTGTTGAAAGTTGCATCTGACCCAGAAACATTGAAGCTGAAAGATGGTTTGGGTGCCAATAGAGCGGACTCCTTGCTTCTCAGAGCCACAATTGCCAGTAAATACATGGTCATTTGGCTGGGGTACGGGAATTGCCCTTTACAAGGGGCAAATCAAGAATTTACCCCTCCTGTTTATCATGTTAAGTGACATTATAAACCACCTCAAGGATGTGTGCTTCCAGGAGGATTGGATTATAAAGTTTTTGTACCATATGAGTGAGACAAGAGATTATGTTATTGATTTGGTCACCTCAAATTTGCCTTTTACCAGAACTACAAATTTTAGTTTTTATCCCATGTATCTAGCCAATGTACAGCATATGCGGCATTTTTTTTCTTTGAGGACACCCCTTTTCGCCAAAGAATTTTTGCTTTGAAAAGTAGAACTCTCTCAGAATTTCATTTTCTTTTTGTATCCCCTTCCTCTCCTTAATGTAAGTATCAAGTAAGTATTGAGCATTTTGCTTTTTTGTACATCTGTGGATTGTAGGAGAAAACATAAAAACTCAAAGTTTGTCATGAGGCATCCTCTGGGATGACAATTCACCCCTGAGGTGATGTCTTTCATTTTTATGAGCTGTGTCACCATGCACACTTGTGCATTTTTGATCTGCAAGGGTCAATGGTTGGAGCTGTGGGTCCTCCTCCATCTTTTTGTTGTCAATCATGTAAAATCCCTCTGAGGATTCATTCTGATCACCAAAAGTCATTTTAAGTCTCTGTAATATAGAGAACCTTTAATAGTATCCTTGTAACTACAAAAATGGCTTTAATTTACAGGAAAAGTTACAAATGTTTTAAGTTTTTGTAGGAACGTAATATAGATTTAAATATTTCAACCATGATTCTACCTGAAATTTCAAATTATTTGTAAGCCCACAATTTCATTCTATTAGCTTGGTTGTGAATTACTGCTTTCATTATGTAGAAAATAATTCTAGTATCAAAACATTCCTACCATAATCAATATGTTGTTTTAATCATATCATTGTGCTAAAAGTCCTCAATGTAAAATAAATCTAAATTCTAAGTGCATTTAAATAGCTTTCAAAATCAAGAGTAGGCAGATCTTTATCGAGGGATAATAAAGACCGCCAAAAAATTGGCCATCCTCTTGCATAATTAATCTACCTCCAAAGCTAAAAATAGAAGCAGGATTAACATATCCATCAAGTTAATTGCGAAGGAATGTATCAAAGCAAAGATGCATTCGCATTCCTTACATAGAACAAAATGGAGAATAAGCAATGCCACGCCAAAAGGCAAAGGGCTTCTTGAGGTGATGGCTGGCGGGTTCTTTTCATAGCGCACAGGCACCGAAGAACCACTCTAGAAGAATAGATGAGAAGGTTATCGCCCCATCAGTCCTAAAAGAACATTGGCAGCGCAAAAACTGCTGTCGCTTTCACGACGAGAAAGATCCGGTGGACCCTTCACTGGGGATGTTTTGTTCTCGGAGGCAAGTTCACTATTTCCTTTGGCAGAATCCTTTTCTTTNGGTCGAGAAGCACCACTGCCCTTGGGTTTCTCCAAAGCAGGCATTCCAGATGGATTGCGTGGTGCATCAATTGCACTTTTGTTGTCCAACTGTTGGTTGTTGGAACTGGGGTTGAGGGTTCCATTCAACTGCCCCTTGAAGTCAATCGAGGTCGATTGCTGTTGTGAATTTTGTTGGTTAGGAGACCGATGCCGCATATTCAGCATTGCTTGTGCCATTAAATGGCTGTCATCCATCATGGACATGGAGCTCTCGGCACACTTGTCTTTAGTGGATGCACCATTCTTCAAGTAAGGTGTTGAATGGTTGGATTGGCTTCCTTCTGAGGAGTTTTTACTGTCATGGAAACTAGATGGCATGAGCTGCTCATTTTTACTCTTGTTAGAAGTTTTCGCCATCGCATCTTGAGTCTGAGAAAGTTGGTTCAAAGGGTTTCCGGTGTTCGATTTCGACGGCTTTGGGTGTTTGGCACTAGAGGACGACGACTTGGACTTGGCAAGAAGTTTTTCTTTCTTCGAGCTACCAAACCCATTGGGCGGGAGAGGGGGAGGGGGTGGCTTTGGCTTGTGAGATTTGGATGATTGTTTCATCTTATGATCTGCACTTGACTTGAGAGCATGAGGAGATTTGCCGGATGAGTTAGATTGTTTGCTCTCTTTTGTTTCCTTGGCATCCTTTGAGGCGAAAGAGTTGGTCGCTGAAGGTTTTGAAGACTTCTTCAACTTCTTGGAAGAGATTTCAGCTTCAGGCATTTTACTACTAGGATTTCCTGATTTGGTACTGCTTGAGTTACTCATATTGTCTGTCGTGCCAATTTTATTCGAGTTTCCAGATTTGGATAATTTCTTTGATGGCTTCAAAGGCTTGAGAGTGCTGTCTTTCATAGAATTGCTCGAGATACCTTCAAGTGCATTGAATTCTCCCGCCTTGGACAGCTTTGTCAACTTGGCAGCAATATCTGACTCTATGGCAGAAATGTCGCCAAGGTTAGAATGTTTTGGAAAATTGCTCGACTGAGTTTCCTTCGGCGTCTTCGAGCTGTTTGATACACCACCGGCCCCACTGTTAGATGCACTGTTTGCAATTGAACTGGCATGGTCGGCTGCAGCATTGGTAGCATTGCTAACCTCTTGAGACATCTTGGAAAACCTGGTCAGCTTAGCTGCGATTTCCGACTCAAAGGAAGAAAGACCTTTTACGTTACCCCCAGAACTATTTCCTAGATTGTTTAGGTGGTTACTGTTTGAAAATTTGCTGCTCGAGCCATCACCGGAGCCTGATCCAGATTGAGAAGCAGATTTCAAAGATTTGTCTTGATTCATGTCTTTGGACTTTATGCTATTGCTAATCGTAGCGTTTGAAGTCTTCGACGACATTAACTTGGCAGCAATCTCAGATTCTAGAGCAGTCATACTATTGGTGTTGTTCCTACCACTATTACTTCCACTGAAATTGGAAGAAAAGTTACTCGACATGTTGCCAAAGCTATCCTTCAGTTTCCCCGATGAATTCTCAGACAAATTGTTATTCGAAATCCCAGCATTCCCTGAGGGAACAGAGTTTCCAAATCCTCCAGACGGGGGTGGCGGCGAGTTCGATTGTTTGCTCGGTTTCGAATGTTTCGAATCCTTCAATTTCTTGGCTGCAAAAGGTTTTCCCGTGTTCAATGACTTTTTGTCACGGTCACGAGACTGTTTGATACTTTCGGCAATTTCAGTTTCGAGAGCAGTCATGGGCATGTTCATTTGCATTTGGGATTGTGGTGGCTGAGATGAGTTGTGGGGCTGATGTTGTTGTTGCTGCTGCTGTTGACGTTGTTGCTGCTGGCCTTGCTGCGACATTTGTCCTCCTTGCTGCTGTTGACGTTGTTGCTGCTGACTCTGTCCTTGCTGCATCATTTGTCCTTGATGATGCTGTTGATTCTGACCTTGCGGAATCATCGATCCTTTTTGTTTGGAGTTGGAAGCATCCACAGCAGGAGAATTTCTAGCACCCAAAACCTTGCTCGTGGGGATATTCGGCCTCAACGGCTGACAACTGCTCGGATCCACAGTGGGATTGGGCAAATGTTTCAATTGCGGTGAGTTCTCATTCCCCCTAAAATTCCCCCCACTTGTTCCAGAATTCATGACGTCAATCTTGTACGGTTCAATAGCAATTATGCAATTGGTCACTCTCGAGTGCAAATCTCGAATGTTGGGGTTGGAATCTTTGGAAAATCGTTCTTGGATGGATCGCAATTCCGTGAGAGTGGCTTCGACGACATTGGGGAATTCTTGTTTGAGGCGCATGGGGTCTCCGTGGGAGGGTATGAGATCGGCAATGGCCGTGGCGATTTCGGGGACGCGGGAGATGACCACATTGAGGAATTTGGTGATGATGTTGGAGTTTCCGTCGTCGTCTCCTCCATTGGACTTGTCGGGGTGGGAATTTCGTTTTG
The DNA here is from genome assembly GCA_036939595.1 of Thalassiosira livingstoniorum. Classification (NCBI taxonomy): domain Eukaryota; phylum Bacillariophyta; class Thalassiosirophyceae; order Thalassiosirales; family Thalassiosiraceae; genus Thalassiosira; species Thalassiosira livingstoniorum. The sequence continues at coordinate 11,323 of JALLOT010001028.1, read as the reverse complement.
TCATGCCATGGGCGCTGTTGGCATTGGCATTCCCCCCAGCATTTCCACTGGTGCTATTCTCAAACGATCCAGAACGGACCACATTCGAAGAGGCCATGGAAGGTCGAATGTCTCCATTGGAGGGATTGCATTCGGGTTTGCCAAACTTGGCCCCCTCGCCTTGATTGTTCATACCGCCAAAGTCGCCCAGTCTACCTCTTCCCAAGCCAGACATTCCATCATTTAAGCCACTGCCCAAACCTCCATTCATTGCATTCTTGAAGCCACCAATAATATTTGGGAGGGGTTTCCCACTCATATCCACTTCTACTCCATTGTTGAAATATCTCAGGGGCGTGTTGGGTTTATTTGATGAATTGGAATTGTTTGAGAGATTGGAATCTTTCGCACTGTTGGAGCTGTTACCGCTGTTCTTTCGTTGAACGGGAGTTGCTGCGTTTGACGGATTGCCCTTGGGGTTGCCAGAGTGAGTGTCTTGCTGATCCTGCACTCCTTGAGGTGTATTCCCTTGAGAGTCAGAGACGATACGCGCAATGTTACTCGTATCATTCGAAGAGCTATTCTCTCCTGCACCCATGGAGGACAAAGTTTTTTCTGGCCCCTTTTCTTGTTTCTTCCCCTCTTGGCCTTGACCTTGAAACCTCGAAAGTCCTGCAAGACCCTCCCGTTCCTCCAGCCTATTTTGAAACCTGGCATCCAAGCCATTCAAATCATTGTTATTCAGAGCACCATTGAGCCTAGTCAACTCGGCCAATCTGCTCTCCAGCACTCCATTCAACCCCGCACCGAGCCTGGCACTCCCCAACTCACCAAGTCGACCTTCCAACCTCGCAAGTTCATTCAGCCTGCTTTCCAACTCTGATCCAATTCCAGCCTCTTGGGAGATGCCGCGAATTTCAGCTGCTCGTTGTAGGAGATCTTCATCTGGGAGTTGTTGCAATTGGAGCAGACGCAGGAGTTGCATCTGCTGTTGTTGCTGCAACTGCTGTTCTTGGAGCTGTTGTTCTTGGAGGTGCGGATGTTGCTGCTGTTTTTGATTGCGTCGTTCTTCTTGATCCTGGCTTTGACGTTGGAATTGTTGAAGTTGTTGCTGCTTCTGATTTTGTTGGGAGTGCTGTTGCGCTTGCTGTTGTTTATGTTGTTGCTGCTGCTGCTGCTGATTTTGTTTTTGGTGTTGCTGCTGCTGTTGCTGATGTTGCTTCTCACGCTGCTGTTGCTGATTGCGCATTTCATCGTGAGAATTTTGCTTTTGCAACTGCTGCTGCTGCTTCAGTTGCTGTTGCTGCTGCTGCTTCAGTTGCTGTTGTTGAAGTTGATTCTGTTTCTGTTCCATTTGTTTCTGCTGCATCTGTTGTTGGAACTGCTGCTGCTGCTGCTGTTGTTGTTGTTGCAAAGCATGATGAGATTGTTGCGATTGTTGAGATGGATGAGATTTTTGAGACGGATGACTCTGCGGATTGTGCGGACTATCGCCCACCCTTGCATTGCCCTTGGTATTCCCTATGTTATTCCCCTTGTTCCCGGCACTCCCACCATTCCCACTATTTGGTCCAGCGCCATTTTGTCCAGGAGCAGGGGCATTCGACGACCCGCTATCTCTTCGATTCCCAGCTCCAGTACCTCCAGTGCCTCCAGTACCTCCAGTACCTCCAACACTTCCACTGCCACGCTTGACCGCCTCTCCCACTCCCCGTTCTTTCTCCGCTCGATCTGCCATGGCCGCTCTCTCTGCCCTCTCTGCCCTCTCCGCTCGTTCCGCTCTTTCCGCCCTTTCCCTCTCCGCCCTTTCGAGTGCCGCCCGCTCCATTTCCAATTCGGCACGTTCTCGTTCCGCCATTTCGCCTCGGGCCCGCTCGGCGCGTTCGACCATGGCTCGTTCGGCCCTCTCTCGTTCGGACAGGGCTGATCTTCCTCCGACACCACCAACACCACCAACACCCAAGAGTGCCTCGTCCATGGCAGCTTGATCCATCGCCTGCCGTTGCAACTTTTCTCGGAGGGCCATTTCTTCTGCCAAGCCCAATTGACCTAATTGACCCAACTGTCCTAATTGACTTAACTGACTTAATTGACCACTACCCAGCTGACCGAGCTGACCTCCGGGCTGACTTCCCAACTGACCTCCGAGCTGACCATAGTCTCCACGAAGAAGCTGTTCCCTCTGCAATTGGGACAACTGACTCAATTGCCCCAATTGCCCCAACTGTCCCAATTGCCCCAATTGCCCCAATTGCCCCAACTGTCCACCGTATTGACCCAATTCCCCTCTCAGCCGATCGCCCAATGCCCCGCCCATTGCCCCGCCCAACCGATCGCCCAATGCCCCGCCTCCTTCGCGATTGTACATCTCCATCGCTTCGAGGAGGCGTTCTCGTTCTTCCAACAAGGCCGCATGATTGGCATGATTGGCATGATTGGCATGACTGGCATGATTAGAATGATTGGAATGCCCTGCCAATCGAGAATCGCGCGCAAGTTGAGAATGCTGAGAATGTTGAGAATGAAGTGCCTGCTGCTCCATCGATTCCGCCTCCCTCCGCCGTTGTTCTTGCAGGGCAATGATCCGTTCGATGGTTTCGGCGCGGAAGGCATTGTCTCCTCCTCCATCGAGGGGGTTGAGGGGATTCATTCCATTGGTACTATTGGCGCTGGAGGCTTCCCTCGCTTCCCTGGCCCCTAAACCTTCCCTGACATCTCTGACGTCCCTGCTGACATCCCTGACGTCCCCGCCCCGCATGTGATCGCGGATGGAACGAGCGGCGAGTTCCGCTTCCATGATGCGACTGTGGGCTTCGCGGATGCGCAGCAGTTCTTCTTCTCGGCGGGCTAGGAGCTCGAGTTCCATGGCGCTGGCGCTGTCCGTGTCATTGTGCCCGTTGTGTCCGTTGTGGCTGCTGGGATTGCCCCTGTTTCCATGTGCTGCTGCGTGAGCCCCGTGGCCATTGTGGCCTCCATGTGCTCCATGCCCCCCATGCCCCGCGAACGGCGAATTGCTCAATCCCAACCCCGCCAAGTTTCCCCCGCCCATTCGCTCCAACAACGCTGCATGATGAGCCTGCTGTGCCTGCTGCGCATGATGATGATGATGCGCCTGCTGCACCTGATGCGCCTGCGCATGATCCTGCTCCTGCCTCCTCAATTCGTTCAACTCCTGCAATTCCTGCAATTGAAGCTGCGTGGCGGCATGATGCTGCGCTGCGTGATGCTGCGCTGCATTCTGGACGTGGGATTGGAGCGCCGCGGCGGAGAACGGATCGTCGAGGAGGTCCAGTCGATCGAGTCGGTCGAGTCGGCCGGCATCTCGCAGGGTCTCGAGGCGGTTGTTGGGGGTGTTGTAGCGGGCATTGGCCATCATTCGCTCCATGGCTTCGGCTTCGGCGAGGGCTTGTTGGTGGGAGAGCATGCGGTGGTTGCCTTGGTTCAGTTGGCCGCCGACTCCATAGCCGCCTACGCCTCCTACACCACCCACACCACCTACACCGCCTACGCCGCGGCCCAGACCGCCGAGACCTCCGGGATAATCGCTCATGTCGACGGAGGCGCCGGAGGCACTTGCGCCAGTCCTTACGCGGGAGTGAATCTGTTCGATGGACCGCGACGAAGTGAGCGCTGAGCTCCAAGTCTTGACCTTCTTGGAAGGCTTCTTCTTCGATGCCTTGCTGGGCCTCTTTGTTGGCTTTATCGAAGCCCTCTTGGACGATAGCGATGGCTTGCTCGAAGAGTTATTGGCAAGGTACGGCGGCTGCTCAGCGGATTGGTTCGTCAATCTTCCTTTCTCCCGATCTCGAGGCTGCTCCTGGTTCTCTGTGTTGAAATCGCGGGCTTGGACGAGCTTTAAGAGCTTCTGCTGATCGATGTGCCCTTTCTGTTCTCTGACCCCCTTCGAAAGAACAACGCCACTGGAGTTGCTGCTACTACTGTCCCGATCAGAGGCAAGTCTGCCTGAAGTCCCTGATGCGTCTCTTAAGGTGCTGCTGGGATAGCCAGCCCTTGTACGACTCAAATTCAAGCCTGATTTGACCCGGCTGCTTGCACTCGAAGAGTTAGTGATATTGGAAGAAGTCTTGACCTTGTCTGAGCCATCTGATGAGCCATTACATCAAGCAGAAATCAAATCAGCAGTTGTGAGTGGCGAGGCCAATAGCAAAAGTAATGATTAGACGAAGTAATGGAAGCCGGAGAAGCCCGTCAAGTAGGTAATTGGAATGGAGTGCAATGAGCAATGAGGCAACCAAAATGAATGAAATGAATAGAGCCTGAATAGAGCAATCCAGAGATAGAAAAAATTGATTCACACCAAGAGATTCCACCACGAAAAAATTGAAGAAACCTTGAAACTGGCTCCAAACCAAGTAAAAAAAAGTATTGAAAATGCAGGTAAAAGCCTACCTATGTACACTTAGTACCGATCAGAGATTGACACTCTTTCTCTCTTGTCCTGTCTCAAACTTCTCTCTGTCATTGTTTTTCTCTGAATGAGAGAACCCACGCACCGTAGGATTCTGTAGGATTCTCCAAATTCTCAGTACTATTAGGTACTAGAAAACTACCAGGGAACACACTCTCTTTTACTCTTCTTTTCTTTCCAATGCTTCTCTCCTCTCTATTCAGTAGCAATGCATCAAGATTCAAGTATTGTACCATACAATCATACTTACTCGTCGTATGTAAAACATGCGTGATAGGTAGGTGGTCTCCAGCACCCCAGTAGGTAACAGCAAAAATCGAAAGTACCAAGATATTGCCTCTTTAAACCATCTGACATGAAAACGGAGTCGCATCGTCGTGTTAAACCGCGGAAAATGAGAAGTATTGGATCAATCAGGCTATTCGCAGAAAGTTGGCGTCTCTCGGCTGGCATGCATGGCTGAACAAGTGGTTTTCACCTGGTACAATAAAAAATCATGCAAAAAATGCACCTCATGATAATGCTTTGGGCAAGAGTACTAGGTAAGTACTATTAGGGCAGGGCAAGATAGAGTCAAGAATGAAAAAGAACGATGCGAGGCGAGAATTTGATCGTTTTTCTGGACTCCTCTAACTCGCTCGGTCTATTTCCAGTGCGAATACTGTTGTAAATTCGGGATTAGAGGGGCATAGATAATAGGCCAACAATGTCACAACGTCAGCAGAGTTGGTAATAAAAATTGAAATGACCTCTAGTGACTCCACTTGAAAGAATCTGACACCAAAATGACGGACGCAAAAATCAGTAAACAGCAAATGCCCCAAAAACTAGCGATTTTTAAAAATAATTGATGTTCCATCTGGTTCCATATTCATTTTTCTAGTCTTGGAAATTTGCACACACAGTACAATATTAGCTGCTATGTCATCTCCAGAGTGTGGTGAATTGTAGCTTTCCCCAAAGAAAAATATAAAAACGGAGAAAAAAATCAATTTTCGATCTAAGTTTCATTTCCTCTTGCAATGTACGATCCCAATTCCCAATTAATTCGTTTGTCCGAACACCTCTATAAACTCCGACGACATCAAGTCTTTCCGGTATTGTCTGAATGTCTCTTGTCAGTCAATTCTGAGTGCCGCTTTCTCATGAATTTCTTCCTTTTGTTAAGGAATCTCAATAGAATGAATGAGCGATAATTATCACCAACGTTACAGAAACAGGTACAATAGTACGAGTAAGTACTATTGTAGCTGCTCTCCAGCCAGGTTTGTGTGTAGGCAATAGTTTGGTACTGTAAAAGGAGCTCAAATTTTAACCTTCAGAGTTGCCTCAGTAACCTTTGAGGTTTGTACCTGGCTCGAATGAATTTCCAACAGAGCATAAATCGTAATATCGTGATTTTCTGTCACGTTTTCCGTGATTTTTCAATGCACTAGAATTTTGGCGAATCCAGAATATGTTCAGCGAGATAAGTTGAATTTTCCAACAATCGATCCAATCAAACAAAAGAGGAATCACACATGCAGGAAGTGCGAGCCCATGATTCATGTAGTATCTATGGTGTATTGTCTATTGTCCATTGACAGATTTGTTTGTCGCTGGCTGCAAAAGCTACCAAGTTTTATTTGTGCATCCTTTTCTAGCAGTCCAAAACCAAAAATTAAAAATATGAGCATTGCAGTTCGTAGGCTCAAGTGAAACGAGGCTTTCTTGTCGTATCAAACGGTCTATCGAACACGAAAAATGTTTCCTACCATGACTCAAATTCTCTTCACAACAAAGAATTCAAACGCAATGCTCAAGAATGGCTAAGTTCAAAATGCGAATTCCTCGGATGCAGTATTTGCAAAAATAACATCGTTTTCCACAAGCCTTCAAAAGAAAATTCGTCTGTTGAGATAACTTACGTAGTCAATGGCAAATGCATCATCTCATCAAGTGGTCGAAACGTGGGTGCATCATTTCACAAAAATTCTTTGAAATCCTGCAGAAAAATCTCATGCTCCGAGGCGAAGTCAATCGATAACCAAAGAAAATGATAGTTCTCTCTTGTCCAAAAATTCCACAAAATTCTCGTGTGTATCACGTGCGAGAGATCTTGGAGGCGCGGACAATCCATTACCAAAAAAGCTATAATTTTCACCGATGCAAAAAATGTCAGAAATCGCTTTTGCAAAGCAATCAATGAAGACAAGATTGCAAAAGAGAACAAAAAGAATCCTAAGAAACGACAAATATTGTAAACCAATCTCGCCACGGCCGGATGCAAAAATAAGCTGACACCCGTCGACGATTGTAACGAATTTGGAAGAAAAGAAATATGTGCCGATTTCAGAGCTCTCATACGAACTAATCGTATGGATGTAACCCAGTTCACAATGAAACTGTAAACCAGATCTATCAAAACTACCATCAAGCGAGTCTCGATTCAATACGAAATCTTCGAGCCGTTACTTTTGTCGACCTACAAAAACAATCATTTTCTCCGTCGCCAAAGTAAAGAGAAAGGCCTCGTGCAAAGAAAGCAAGCATCTTAAAAGCTCTGCCGTTGCCTTCCGCCGTAAACAAATCTCGCCATTGAGAACGGAGCAAGAATAAAACCAAATAAAAAAATTACTTTTTGCAGAGAAATAGAAAGGGCCAAATTCAGCGGCCAAGTGAATCGAACCATATGAAAACAAACCACAAATCGACGAAACTGCCAACTCGATTCATCATCATCGTTATCGTCAGACGTCATCGTAGCAGCGACGAAATAAAATTGGAATAGAAAAGACAGAGCATGCAAAAACGTACAGAGCATGAACTGTAAAATAAACCCATGATCTAGATGGAACGTCGTCCGAAATTAGACGATGACAATTCACAGAGAATTCCATTGACCTCACACGATCACACGAGCCGCTTGACGAAATACAAAATAAATTCTTGTGCAGATCGCGGCTGACTATGAAGTCAAGTAAAGAAGACGTGATAACGGCGCGCAATTTTAATTTCATTTCCATCAAATCGCCATTGACACGGGAAAAAGAGAGTTGTTACGAACGGGTGCATCGAACGAAATATATTCTTAGCCGCGATGCTCAGGCCTCAATTGAAATTACGAACCCTTTTGTAGATCTCCTTTTCGACACTCGCATAGATTTCCGAGCAAAAATGAACATCACACCACTGGCAACTCACAATAATGGTCGATGCTAAAAATCGAAAGCAAGCCGTGCTACAATTGCGATTCAAAGGATTTCAATACGAAAATGTAACGGTTTTGTTGGCCTATTAGCAGATCGGCACCTAAGTTAGAGAGGCTTTTGCCGCAAACCGCGAAAATCTCTCTAAGCATTTGTATCCTCTTTGTTGATTACATCGTACAACGCCAATCTCCGTAAATCAATGAAGCGTCCCAACCAATGATGAAATTCGAATTTTCAGCCGTTACTTTTCAAATTTGAAATTAACTTACTTGAGTGTTGGCATTCTTGTTTTCGTTTCGTGGGAGCTTTGGTGGAAGTGACAACAGTTCCTCGTCTAATCTCTCTCGATTGGCTTCCTTTTTTATTCTTCCTTGCCCCGAAAGAGCGGCCAAGGTTGGCTTTGAGGCGATGGCTTCCGCTCGTCATCCACTTCATATTTCATTGCTGATGTGAAAAAATAGTGTGAAAGTGATAAAAAATGTGAAAGTTTTGAAGGGGCGGGCGCTGACGGACGGGCTGGAGGTAGGTACTTATGGTAAGTAATAAGTACAATATTATAATAAGGTAAGTACCATCATACTGGTAGTACGTTGTATTGTAGTACATACCATACCAAAATCTAAATATAAAAATTGGCGATAATGAAAACGATTGTTTTTTTATTCTCATATGTAGCTTTTTTTGGACTCAAAAATCAAGGTGAGCACTAACAGAAAGATGCAGAAATGCAAAAGTTACATAATATGATATGCTGAGCTCTGGGCACTGGTGTGGTATCTACTCCAATAATATTTGAATGGTCAACAGTCAAAGTGTAAAAGGAACTCTCTTTTGAGCAAATTATTTGATGTTTGAATACTGCAAAATGCAGGTCAATTGTCTTATTATCTCTCAAAGACGCCGATCTGGTTCTTTGAGAGATCCATGTACTGGGAGTGTCTGTAGCCTATTCTTGTATGTAAAGAATGTACTACAATCCAAAGGTCCAAGTCCAAACCCCTCCTTCAAGAGATGTGCGATATGTGTCTGATTGCTGATGATCAGTCTGACTGCACAGAATTCAGAATTTATTCTTTTTTCATTTTTGTCTATTGTACCTAAGTACTGTACCACTGACTTCCACAGTACAAAACCTAATTTAGACGCCACGGTGATTTTTAAAAATGAAATTTCAAACTGAAAAGTGATGGCTGATGGCTGATGGCTGCTGACAGTCGAATTGGACTCTATCTTCGAGAGGTCAAAACTGGCTCTTCGAGAGGTCAAAACTGGCTCTTCGAGAGATCCAAACTGGCTCTTCGAGAGATCCTACATACCTAGGAATCAGTAATCTCTCGAAGAAGAGTTGGTTCAGACAATCGACCTGCATTTCGTAGTAATTTCCTTAAACACAATTTATACTAATTCTAGAAAATATATCGGTTCCTACAAGTATTAGATATGTAGAATGATTGATTCTCGCTCGTAGATCTCAGTCCGATAGAACTGGATCATCTTATACCTTATTGTACATACCGATAGGGCCTCGTTGGACAGGTATTGTATCATCTCGTATCAGTAGGGCGGGATTGCTTTTGGGACCGTCCTGAGCGAGACCGTTCAATCACGGTTCAATTGTTAGAAAGGTGGAATGGAGAATGGAGACCTTGATTCTTTTAATGCCTGTTCAATCTCATACTTATGTTTTTTACACCTAGGTACCACACTACTTAAGGTACAGTTTTATTTTTCTCATCTTCATTTTTCAGAAATATATATTTGTTTTAACCATACCTTATTATGCTTTATTACTTTTCAGCAAATTTCAACCCCCCTATCTTGGTATGTTGGAATGTTGATTATTAGATCTATGAATGTGTGCATTCATGGATTCATGGACAGTTTCTTCTAATATTTTCCTTTGTGTGAATCTGTCTTGTACTTATCTTGCCTGCAACTTTCAACTGCCAAGGTCAGCAATAAGTGACAAGAGGTGACAAGCAATGGTGATGTTTCTGAGCTTCTTATGAATGCTATTTTGACCTTTCATGATGAAACTCAACTTCTATGAAATACTCAGCTGCTATTGTAGTTGGCCTTGGAGATGGGTATAGTAGAGAAGCTGATTGCCAAAAATTCAATTGCTAACTCATTCAAATGATTTTTTGTGTTTGTGTGTCAATTACAATGTAGTCACCAGTGTTGGTAATGATACCGTTTTTGATTACAACAAGAAGACTAATGGCATAAAATAAATTGTTTTTACTTAAACATAAAAATGAAGATATTGCAGAATGTGTTGTCTGTGTTGTCACACACAATACAGCAATGCACATTGTAAATTACTCATCTTAGATACACTGTTTTAGGGTGACGATCGGAAAGCAGCAGCACTTGTGGGATATTTCCATTGCTTTTCCTTTTTAACTGGTGGATAATAATTAAAGGTAGCTTAGAAATTTGTTTCTAATGTGATTGAGATGGTAGCATTATGTCATCCCCAATCCAGTATCAATATTTAACTTTCCAGATACATATGTCTTTTTAGATAATATCAACCAACCACATCTTTCATGTTGCTACCCTTTTTTTAGTAAAATACAAGGTCATTTTTGTGAGTTTTTTCAATATCAGGTTAAAATAAAAAGAAATATTAAAAATCAGGTAATCAAGAAATTAGTATGATAAAATTGTAAGATTCTACAGTACAGAATGGTATTATTTTTCTGATTGAAATGATAACAATATTTCACATGATTTGCTACATATTTTTTCTTTTGAGATGTGGTTGGATTATTTAAATAATATCATACTGTGATCATAAGTACACTAAATAGATATCTTCAAGATGATTAGAGATAATAATCCCTTGCAAAAAGTTAACAGGAATTATTACTTATAAAGTGGTTGGTTAAAAGTATGTAGATAGTTAAATACTGTTACCATGAATTCATATTTTTCTAAGTCAAATACTACTACTACAGCACCATAATGATGATTGTAATTGCAAAAATAACAAGAAAATTTGAATCGGTCAATGCATGGCATGGAGAGTGTGTAAAAGTGTATGTAGATGAGAGATTTTAGGATTGAACTGCAGCACAGAAGGTGACAGCATTGCTATGGACCGCCATGTTGCAAGCTGCTTTGCAACTCTGTCAAGAAAAAAAAACTAAAACATAACATAAGGTATGTTGTTGTTACAAGTATTTTTGTAAATACCATTGTTATACTATAAATTTATCCACTGTGTCAAAAATCTGTGTATATTTCATTCCTATTGGAAAATGACCCTGGATTTAACATTGAAATCAACCATGGGTCAGTTTTGAAAATTTTCATTTTTACAAGTATCATTGGTTTCTGCTAAATATTATCATAGTTTTCTTGATTTTTTTAGTTTTTTTGAAAAGTACCCAATTTTATAAAATCAGCACAAAAAAATGCTGATTTCAAAACAAATAGATAAAAATTTGAAAATGACCCTTTATTTGTCATTTTCTTGTGTAATGATGGTAGTAGGCACACTTGAACTCCAAAAAATATAGTATTAAATAATGATCCAATAATAGTAAAAAAATCTCAAAAATATGTTCTTTGATTTGCTGCCGGCTCATTACACTGTCGAATTTGATGTCTCAATAATAGCACCGTCTGCATGGTACATTGTGTAGTACAATAATTATTGTACGACCCGTACTCCAAGTTAAGCTGGCCTACAGAAAGACATTCCCAAGAACACTTC
>JALLOT010001027.1:0-16561 GCA_036939595.1 Thalassiosira livingstoniorum | reverse complement strand
ACAAAAGCACACAGCACACAAAAACACACAGAAACACACAGAAACACACAGAAACACACAGAAACACACAAAAATACATGAAAATACACAAAAAAATGAATTTTTTGTTAATAATTCAAAAATAATATTCACTTTCTTTCAAAGTTTGAAAAAAAAAATTTATTGTCATATTTAATTTCATCATGTTTCTTGTTTTGTTGCATTTTCTTTAAATTCACATCCTTGTATGACAATATCACATAAAATCCATGACTGTGGGATGTTCCTGTTTTATCTGACAAATAACACTTTATCAAGTAATTTACTCACCTAATATGGTTTTAGTAGCTCTGAACAATCTAAAATCATCCTTTAATGACTCATTGACATCACAAATCCTCTAATTTTGGCTATGACTATGTTTTTCAAACACAATACCACCATTTTTTTGTGGAGAGAGTCAAAAAAATATTTGCATCAATTATTTGAGCTCCAAGCTTTCTGGAAAATGATTTCAGTTGGCAATGAAACATCAAGCATCATGGTCAAATTTCAGGTCAAAGTTAGGGCCTACATGCAGCCACCCAATCATGGACTGAATAAACATTGGGGGCTTTTGTTTTTGTTATTATCAAGTAGATATGATTGTATTTGTATGTATATTTCTATTACAACACCCTGGTGCAGCATGTCAATGTGAAAATCAGTTCAGCTTCCTCTTTCTTACAATGATTTGAATTACTTTTTATTACATATGCATTGTTTGAGTTACATTGAGCCTCAATTTCTGTTAGGATTTGTCAAGAATTGTCACAAAAGACCAAAAATGAGCAATAAATTAGTGAAAAATGAAAAAGTTCAAATAAATATTATTTCTGTTGTGGCATTGTAAAATGTATAAATCTTGAAAGCTAGAGGCTCAGATAACTTCTGAGCAAAGTTATGTTTTGTATCTATTTGAATACTGACAATTGTATATTAAATTGAGTCATTTGACTTCAGTCAATATGTTTGTATTGAATATTGAGCTTTGTTCGCAACAGAGTGGGGAAACATGTAAAACATGGGTTGAGATTATGAACTTCTGAAGACAAGAACCAAGAAAGTTAGGGCAGCTATGCAGCATAAAATAATAATACTGATCAGCATGTGCATGGTGTATGAAGACCATTCAAATGTTGTAATCCAGGTGAAGGGTTCTGAATTCTGTTCTTCTTTGCATGTTTCTGTGTATTTCACAGGTCAAAAAATCACTTTTGATCTCTTCTCCAAAACAAGATAAAGTTATATGCCCAAATCAATGGTGTATCAATTATATTAAGTCCACATGGTAGGTAGTAATAGTATAAGACAGTTTGGGGCCAATCAGACATCTTTGGGACTGAACTCATCCACCAGGAAAATAGGACTTCTATACATCACTGAAAAGATTGTTTCATGGGCTTTCCAACAACGTACAGTACTGGATAAGATTCTGAGGCAATAAAAAATCATAACTTTTCAAAGATTTCATTTCTTTTTATTGAAGGGTCACAAATCTACAAAAAATATTGAAAGCATGTGTCGTTGCCTTTCCTTTTTTAACAAAGAATATCATAACATCAGACGTTTGCATAAAAAAATTGTATTCTTCAAAAATATTTTCCTTAAAAATGGAAAATAATGAAAGGTAATTTGTTTTTGCAAAAATTTGATTTCCCATTGTGCATCACAAATATTCATTCAAGTTTTAGGAAAAATGAAACAGGGACAGATAGTGAAAATGTTGCCCTATTGGCCCTGAACAATCTTATACAAAATCAATATTAACGCAAATACAAAATCTATATTACATAAGGAGTAATCTTACAGCATACTAGCTGCTACTAGTTTTCAATTTTTGTGAGTTACTGTTTTCATTATTTGATAACATGAGGAATACAGAACACATAAATTGCAAATTTTATGAGCCCACAATTATTATTTGTTTTTCAAACTTGTCCAAAGATTCTGCCTTTGCTATTTTGTGCCTTGGCCATGCTGTTATCCTTAAAATTTTTTCCATTACGTCAAATAAGATTTTCAGATATGTCCAATTAATTTGAAGTATACATCCAACACTGTTTTACTTCTCATTGTTTTTCTTTTCCTCCCTCTTTTAGAATGCCCCGTACATGTGCTCTCATGCCATCCTCATAATTTTGCTCGAAGCTTGTCCACCAGATTAAATAATCAGCGCTGCTCTATCAGTAGTAACTAACAATTGATCACGATTGATTTTTTTTCTCAGACACTTCATTTTGTGGTTTAGAACAGAAACCATGCTAGTTTGTTGTGAGCAAAAATATCTTTGGATTAACTGATTTATTGCTCTATTATTCATACTGGATACCAGAAAAGTCTTTGCTCTATGAAAAAACTCCACTTAAATGCATAATATATTTGTTGCAAGACTGTATTGCACAGTCAGAAATGAGTTTTTCTATTTTTTAATCTCATGTTTCAAAAAAGTTAGGCACCTGCTTCTTCACACCATCAGTAAAATAAGGGTGGTTCAATGCATCCAATGCACTGATCCTTCTCCGTGGATCTAATGTCAACATTTTACTGAGAAGATGAAATCCATTCGTGTCCAAATACGATTGTCCAGTGACAGAAAACGAATTCACCTGGAATCGTTGGAAAATTTCAGGGGAGTCCCTACTTTTCCATTTGAAGGTTCCTGCAGTAGGCAAAGAAGAAAATTCAGGCCAGTTTTCTTCCGATGGTGTGCCCAAGAGTTTAAATATTTTTTGTATTTGGTCCAGTTCTCCGGTTCCTTTCAAAATTGCATCTTTAATTAGTAACTCTCCAAAAATACAACCAACACTTCAATAGAAATAAGGGAAAGTTTGACCAGTGGAATAGGAATCATAAACACGATCCGAATCAGGTGAAAAAAATTAAGCAGTTAGACTTACCTCCACATGTCGATCTCTGGCCCATAAGAAGCTTCTCCAAACAGAAGCTCTGGCGCCCTATACCACAAGGTGACTACCATCTGTGTCATTTTTCGCGATGGGCTTTCGTATTTTCTCGCTAGACCGAAGTCACAAAGCGCAATTCGGCCAGATTTATGAACCAAAATGTTACTCGTTTTCATATCCCTATGCAGGAACCAACGCTCGTGGACGTGGGCCATGGCGGATAAAATTTGATGCATCATGAATTTCACCTCACTTTGCGCGAATGGAGCCGAAGCACCGGGACCTTTCTTCATTGCGGATTGCAAATCCATCTCCATGCACTCCATGACCATGAACACCTTATCGTTCGAACTTCCCACGACCATTTCTCTTACAGTCACGATGCACTCATGACTCAGAGAGAGCAAAACCCCGATCTCACGTAATGCGGATATCGGGAATCCTTCTTTTGTTATGTCGCTGTCAAATTTGATTTGTTTGATGGCTACAATCTCGTCGGTAGAAATGTCTCGAGCTCTCCACACAACACCATAGGTTCCTTCGTCGAGATGTGAAAGTCGTTCATAAGAATCATACACTGATCGGCAGCCGTGTAGAAGAGGGTTATGGCGGTGGAACCCAGGAGGTAATTCCGTTTTGAGTGGCCCAGTCAAAGGTCTACTTGGAACCATTTGCGTTGCGTGTGAACTTTCATCATGGCTAGCATGCGCCGATTTGTTTTCGGAGGATGTACTGCCTACGGGAACTGCCTCAGTTTTCGGTCTTGCCCGACTGCTCGACAGATCGTTTAAAGGGGGAGATGATTCTGCATCATCCTCGTCATCCGAAGCCCATCTATCTCGTTTCGTCATTCTAATTTCTTGCTTTGTAATTTGTTGGTTCTGCTGTTCGTGGGTTGTGGTTTGTGGTTTATTTAAGTATGGTAGGGTTGTTGCTCAGCAGCTGCAAACACTAACCGACCGTACAATACCTTATCTAGAGGTAGTATCAGGAGAGAGATAAAAAAGGTATGATATGGTAATACTTACTAAAAGTGTAGGTATTGTACATACAATAATAAAAAATGCCATAACCTACCCAAGGTTTTACACGTGTAAGGCAGGTGTTGCAGGTTGTAGATAGATAGCTGAATCATGAACCAACGCTATTGTACTTACTTAAGTATGTAAGTAGTACTTATGTAAGTAACTAACATGTACGTAACCAAAGACAAACAACAAACAACGGACAAAGAACGTAGAAGGTAGAAGATGAAGCACAACAAACAACATCAATTCTGAAGAAGTGCAGATTGCTCTTATATACTTACTTGCTGCCTTCTTACTGCAATACCGTCGCTGCACCAATCTTCACCAGCACATCTTTCCAAGATCGTTACCGAAGGCTACCTGCAAAATCTTTTCAATCTCGATTGAATGCAGTTTGAGTAGTATTGTATTGAGTCAAATCTTCCAGAAAGAATCAACTCCACGATTGGTGCGAAAGAATAAGCCGTCTATTCTTAAGTTCGAAAAGAATGAACAGTATGAAATCTTCGATATTTTTTCTGGCATTTATCTGCCTCTTCGTGTGTTCGTTCGCTGAAGTGGTGAAGTCCGAAAATACGGAACCACCGTTATCGAACGAAGTGAAGGAAGATTGTCCAAATGACGCAGCTTTTGTGACGACGTGTAGCGGCAAAGATGGAGATGACCCAAATACCAATGCTAAAGCAGAGGCACACAGCGGAGAATTCGATGAATCAATCCTAGTCGACGAAATAATGGAAGAAATGGAATCAGATCGAAATCAACAACAACCATTTCAATCGAAAGACGAAGGCAATTCAAAATGGGCCAATGACGCAAATCAGGACGACGACGAAACAAGTATCGCGATACAGCATCTCAAAGATACTTTGGGGAAATTTTCGCAGCGCTATCATGACTTGCCACCCAAAGGAAAATGCGCCATTGGTGCAGCGTGTGGTTTTACGTCTTCCCGGTTAGCTTTGGGGGTAGCCAATCGACTTTTTCGATTTGCTGGTGCTACGTGGGTTGTTGCGGAGGTGTTACATACGTCTGGGTTTTGCGACGAGAGTAAATGCATTCCTGGAGAGGTTCGACCATGGATTGGAATTGCTCGCAGGTCATTGGTGAAGCAATGCAATAAAGTCCGAATGCTGGCACGAAAAGTTTGGGATCAGGATAGAATACGAGACATTGTTCAAAATGATGCAATGGGAGCAGGTGGCTTTGCTGCTGGGGCTTTTGTGGGTTTTGTTATATGAATCCTTGTGGAATTAAAAATCACGTGCAAAATATTTATTTTGACTTTGGAAAAATAGTACATTTTGACACAACTGAAGAGATCAATTATTGAATTCTAGCACTACTAGCACTTGATTCCCCTGATTATTTCCTTTGATTTTGTTGGTTTTAGTCCTTTAGTTAGTAAACTTTAGTGTCCTTCCAGAATTGGAGAATGCACAATCTTGGACAAAAGAGCTGATGACCTATTCCACAAAAATCAAGAAAAGATAAAAGTTTTGGACATATTATTGTGAGGGGTCTCTGATTTGAAACACTTCTTTGTAGGAGTATCCTCCACACTAACTTAATCTGATTGTAGACCAAATTTACTGGAACTTACATTTTTCTGGAAAAACATAAATTTGTAAATTCCTCTATGCAAATGTGCAACCCTTTTGGTAAGCAACAAAGTTTCACTTTTACATGAAGTTTGAACTAAAAATCAGCAAAAAAATGTTTACAGCAAAAGAATTCCTATTTTGACTGAATAACCATATGCTTGTAAAAAAAATGTACCAGTTTTTTCAAATCACAAATTCTCATTCCAATATTTTGGCATTCCAGGATCATTTTGTTAGCTGCATACTCTTTTGCCCCCCTCCCCAACATCAAAGAAATCTCTACAAATGCACAATACAAATCAAAGACCCCTGATATAAGTATGATAGAGATTTTTGTAGCTGGAGCAGTATTTCTCTTGAAGGTGTCATCCCATGATTACCAAGAGAAAAGTCTCTTAGTCATTAGATCATTTTCTCTAGAAAAATGTGCCATTGCAATGCTGTATAAGTGATCTAACTTGTCCCAAAAATTACATAAAAAGGGATACTTTCAGCCAATGACACTTATTAGTAAAGTTGTGATGACTTTGAGTCTACAACAGGAAGGATTTGAATTGTGGATTTGCAATTCATGGGAACTAGTGTAAAACGTAAAGAATTATCAAAATGTACAGAGATGGATGATAGAATTCTTGACATAATATTCTGGTTAATTCAAAGCTCTGTGTCTGCACATATATGAGACTTGAAGAAAAAAGATGGTAAGACAAATAAGGTGTTGAGAAGTTTTAGATTTTGGAATGATCTCTTTGATTTAGAGTTATTTGTTTTAGCTGTATTATAATTCTGGTATGCAGCCCCAAAAGTGATATTCTTTTAAAACAAGTAAAGAATGATGACAAATTGGTTTCAATTTACCCTCTAGTAAGCACATATTTTATTTCCAGTTGCAATTTTGTAATATATTGTAAGGAAGAACATTCACTGAGATTGTGTTGTTGCAGTATCATGACAATGAATGAAGTTTCTCTTCAATCAAAATCCAACTTTCTTTGATACGACATTCCAACAAAATAATAACTTACATTTCAGCTTCAATTGAATGTGTTTTGTTTCATTTTGTAAGTTGTTGGATGCAACAAATAATTCAAATTAGCTACAAGCAATGCTAAAACTGCAGAGGGGCTTGTTACAAAAAAACAATAAAATTGATGTTTTAATGATAAAGAAACCTCTGCCTGTCACAGTCACAGTTCAGGAGCTTTTTGTTTGTGCAACTTCCATCTTCCATTAAGTATTGGATGATTAAACCTATGTGCATTAACTACTTAAATATAAGGGACCTGACAAGTTCATAGAACTAACATAGAGGAAAAATTATTTCCTGGCCATTATTTGAATACACTTTTTAATACATTTTTGGAAAGCTCTCATTGAGTAGAATATTATGGTAAAAGAATTTCTTAGAAATTCAAAATATTGATAGATGAGTTGTCAAAAATATGTTTTAGAAAATGACATGTCAAGTTTCCTTAACCTGAATCATTTCATCACTAAGTAGATACTATTATTATGGTTATCACTTTTAAGATAATCTTGTGAAAAATGATCCACCCCTTAAAATGAGCCTGTATGAGATAAATCTGGCATAAAACAACCCTGTTAATTGAATTGATAATGAGAGAGGAAATTTTCAATGAAAAAACCCATTTTTCATTATAATCACATTTAACTCTATTCATAATAAACTTGCCCTAAAATTTTTAAAAAAGGATTCCTACTTCTACTTTGGTGATTTCAGAAAACAAGCAATTACCATGCCCTTAAATCATGCTAGAAAAGGAGCCTGTAGGTGTAGGGTACAAAATTGGAAAATGATCCAGATCATTTTCATCAATAATTACAGTAAGTACAACTACATATTATTACTAACTATCTACTAAGTACATATTGGCTTTCAATCCACTATGCTGATGGGAGTTAAGTCTGATTAAGCTCCAAATATCAATACATAGGAACCAATAAGTGTTGGTTAAACATTGACTTTAACCGCTTATACCTTAAGGCTTACTACCTGAAATTTCTACTCAAGAACAACTACTTATTGCTTCAAAAAATGTTTTGTAAGTAAAGTATTGGTGCAAAGAATTTAGAAAAGATCAATAAGAAAGGAATCCTGTGTAAAAAGTATGAAATCATGGTGTACTTTGTTACATTCTGGACTATCTGAGTCTGAAATATTTTTAATTTATGCATATCATGTTTTTCTAATTGTATTATGTTGTTTTTTGAATTGTCATCTGATAGTCATTGTGAAAAAATCACTCAATTGTAACTTTGTACATAGATAGGTGTAAGTATGGTCATTTAAATTCATCTTTTCTAGAGAAAAAAATCAAGCAAATGCGTTTGAATATGATGTTTAATGAGTGAAGAAGGGACCAAAAGTGATCTCACATACAAAAGGAAAATGACATAAGTTGATCCTATTATTAATAAAGAGATTAAGAGTTAAGACAAAAGAGGAAATACTATGTGGTTTTCAAACAATTACAGTCTAAACAATATATGTCTATTGAGGTATTATTATGAAGTATTTTTCAAGTAAAGCAAGAAATCTTTTAATTCATTTGCTTTTGAATTTTGTAACCATCAATAAAAAGGCCTATTTTAACAAAACCACAAATGAGACTTTTTAATGACAGTTGATACTAATTTGTATTTCATATAAATTGTTTTGGTTTTACTTTTAGTTTATTCTTTTTATGAATGCAAAAATACATTGAACTGATAATTTTTGCATCAATCTTAAGAAAAAATGAATATGAAAAAACAAAATTTGTAAGTTTTAATTTTTACTACAACAAAAATATTAGATCTTTCAAATTTCAAAAAAAATATTGATAGCTTTGATTTCATCTGTTGATAATAATCTCTAAAGCAAAGGATGTATTTTATTTGTGAACACTTTTAAAATTCAGCAAATATGATGTACAAATAAGACTCAATCTAAAATTCTGCCACTCAATAAAAATAGTATAAAATACTACAGTGAGACTCATCACCAGAAACAAGTCAATACACAATGTACTGCTCTGACCTCCATTTTTGTATTATTATGTTGAAGTACTAAGTCATCAAATAAAATGAATTCATAACTTATCTGGTTATATTTCAAGTGCATGGATGTTTCAAAGTTGAAAAATATCTGATAAAATTTCATCATTAGGAGATATGTATCACTTGTAACACAAAGAAAACTTTTGCACAATGAAAGTCAAAAGTATTTGAAGTCATTAACATGCTAAACAAAAATAGTTCAGTTAACTACCATGTTATATTGCATTGCATAATATTTAATTTAATTTACTATCATATAAACCAATAGCAATGGTCCAGTGTTATGTGGTACGTGTTTCTGCTGAAAACATCAAAATTTCCTTCATTTTTATCCTCGTCCCCCCCTCCTTTTCTTTCTCTTTTTCATTTTATTTTGGTTAATCACCCAACTCATCTAACTAAGCAGTTAGAATGTTGGTCTGAGAATAACTCATCAACAAAAGTGGTTTAATACCAATACAACAGTGGTTCAGGTTGGTCAAAAAGCATCAGAACAGGGTTCCAACTTCACTTTGTCCATAGGTTAAGTCTCCAAACCAGCACAACAGCATGTTGTAAAACAAAATTTAAAAAAAAGCACTAACCAATTAGGAAGTGACTTTGAAGTGTTTGTACAGAGTCAATATTAAATATTTTTCAATAAAAATTGATTGTTTAGTTTCTCTAATACAATTAACAAAAGTGCTATGTTAAAGTTGCATGTTTGTGTAAGAATTAACAAGCTATTTAGGATTTTGTAATTTTGATCACAGCTAAAAACGTTAATGAAAATAATGTTGCCTGGGGTAGGATACCACAATCAAACACCACAATTAACTCCAATTAAGCCCTAATCAACCTCCATCCTACTCACTTCTGCAAAGATATGCCTTCCATGACATCCTTTACACAGCATAGACCCCAGTTACAAAAACAGAAGGTTTAGATGTTGCTTCCACATCCACCAGCACACACAGACTTTGAACAGTCCATTTTGATGGTTGGAAGTTCTTGCTCATTCCTCTTCCCAATATTCTTTGTAAGATTTCAAAGCCTGTTCTTACTGGTATTGCCCTTCTTTAGATTTTTGTTGTCCCATTGTTCTCCCTTCCTAAAATTGTGTGCAGAACAAGGCTTTGTAGTGGCACAATCATCCATGGTAAGATGGTTTGTATCTAGTGTACCACACCAGTCTCAAGCAATTGATCTTGTAAACTCTGCCTTTGTGTGCATCTTCTTATCTACCTTCACTCTTTGCTTTGGATCAAGCACCAACACTAGATTTGGTGGGACTGGAGGATTTTGGTCCCCAATGTCAATAGGATGATTGGGTTGCACCTTGTTAAGCTCAGCTTTTTGCATAACAGATTCTGCTGCAGCGGCATCACTATTTTCATCTCCCTCATTTACTTCTTCATCTTTGTCTTTGATCAATTGTATCCCAGGCAAATCATCACTCACATCAGGAAACAATTGGCTTGGCCTCTGTTTTTTATCTTTTTCTCTCACCTGTCCTGCCCAGTGGAATGGTTCTTGTCTCCTATTCAAGAATTTCTATTGTTTTTTTTATCACAATTCTGTTTCTTTGTCCACCATTCCACCTTCTTTATCACCCTCTGAGGCATGGGCATCTCAATGATTTGTTTTCTTATTATCTTCTTTCCTGTTGTTAGACACAGCAGCTTGTTTGACCCTTGAAAATTCACCATGGGTTCCAGGTTAATTGTAGGCCTGGTTCTGGTAACCATGATGTTGGTTGGGATAGGCTCATCATATGCCTCACAGTACAAACCAAACAAAGCCTTGCAATGTTTTTTGGAGTCTAATCTTTGTCAGCTTACAATCTCTTGTGGTCCGTATGTCCTTGAGCACCCAGACTTGACAGGGAAGGCATTCAGCCACAACACCACAAAATGAACCAATTCTAATATCACATAACCTGGCACAGTGTGGAACATGAGCAAATGGTAGCGTATTGATGATTCCACGTCCATGCTCTTCGACTACTCTAATCTTCTGCTCTATATCCAATACATGTTCATTTTTGGCAGTGATGTTAACAATAACATTTTCTAGTTTTTGTTTTATCTTTTCAAATTACCCATCCAAAAGAATGGTCTGTACCACAAAAGACCCTTCAGCTCAGAAGTTCTTCTCCCAACACAATGCTGCACAGTCACAAATTGCAGCTTTCTGGATATTGTAATCAGAAAGGCCATCCCATCAATAAACATAATGTCCGCCACCAAAGTCACAAACTTATGCAACTTGGCAAAATCCCTTGGTACTGATATATAATTTGTTCTAACTGGTTCCTGCCTTTTTCTGACTGTCTTACCCCTTACTGCTGCTAGGTCAGGGCCGAAGATTTGTTTGGCATTGGCATTAGTTATTGATTGTTTGGAAACAGGACAGTTGGTAAGGAGATTGCTACGTACCATTCCCTTCAAGTTGGTGTCAGACAGGTTACTGACTAAACTCTGCATGCATCTTGCCTCCTTTAAATCACGTTTTGTGCATCCTTCATAGTTTCCAGCTACTGTATTGATGAGAGCAATGGCATTGCTTCCCTCTTTGCTAAGATCCAAATAGTGCAATCCTTCTTTGCTCTGCTTAAACTTTACGGATGAAGGTTTACTAGCTTTTTATGATTTTACCAGTAAATCAAGTTCACTGTGGTGAAAGCTAGTAAAAAAATATTATCCCAAAACTTAATTCCACCTTCCATTTTGTTGATGTTACTACAATGCACTCTCGAAACAGCTTTGAGGGCCAATGGGGAGGATTTAGTTATCAAGATATCACAAGTATCCATAATCCATTATTTCAAGTGAAGATTTTGAGTTCATGTTGTACACTAAAAGGGATTTTCTTGTTATGGGGCTAATTATGACTTGTATCATTCTAAAAGTTGGCCAATATTGTGTAGATAATGCGATGTTCATGTGAACCCACCCTTGAACTGAATATTAAATTTTATTTTTAATTTTTTTTTGTTTGCCTCTTCAACTGAACCAATTGAATGGTGCATTTTGTTGATCTCAATAACTAAAGCCTCCCCATTGGCCAACGAAGTAGTTTCGAAAGCGCATTGTAGTAACATCAACAAAATGGAAGGTGGAATTAAGTTTTGGGGGGGGAAATTTACTAGCTTTCACCACGATGAACTCATTTTACTAGTAAAATCATGAAAAGCTAGTAAACCTTTGTCCGTAAACTTGACCATATGTTTTCTATTAGGAGTGTAGACAATGAAGGCCTTCTCAACATTGTAGTCATTTATAATGCAAGAAATCCTTTCTTTTCCAAGTAAGCCATCAACAATATGTTGGCTGTGCCGTGTGGATTGTACCACACATTCACGTTACCAAACTTTGTCCTATGGTTAGTTGTGATAGATCCAGCATTACAGTGAATCTTCACTGACCTCATTGCCTTTGCAATGTTGTCATTGTCAAGGTATCCTCTATTCACTAGGACGTTGGTTGTGGATTGGTTATCCAGTAGCAACCAATCCTTGCTGATGGGTCCCCCTGCCCTGATTGGTGGAATGAATACCCATCACTGTCATTGCTGTCATTGTCCAAAATTTGTGTGTTTGGGTATTCATCCTGCAGTTGCTCCTGTTGGTGCAGCCAGGGTATCATTTTTTTAAGATCCAGCTCCCTCATGCTGGCTGATAAATCCACCAATTTGGAGTATTCTCTCTGCACATAATTGGCTATGTTTTCTAGTGACTTCATAAACAGTGCCGCAAACTTTGGATCACCATAATTGAAGACATCTTCTTTGATCATAGGCACTTTACTCTTGAAAGCGCTCTTGGTTGGCCCGCCGGGTTGACCTTGACCGTGGCCGCCACTGCCACCGCATCCCCTGCCTTCTTGCTTTACACAGCCTGACATGATCAGTGCAGGGGTAATTAATAGATAATGTTGGAAGAATATCCTTTTACCACTAGTGCTTTAAATCCAGCCATCAGAATCAATGCATGGCAGACATGGTGGACATCCACAAGCTACAATTGGTAGTTGAGATTATCTATTAATTATGGGCATATCTACTCTTCTTATTGACAGGCAAGTGTGTGGACCACACTCTCATCCTTGGCCACTGACGTGGCTTCCTAATATCTTGAAAAACTTTTTATATGCAAGAGCTGCAGGCTTAACCCCACAAAAACTCAGCAAAAACACTGCCAAAAGATTGTGCACTTTCAGGGCATATTCCCTGGTATGCATTGAGAGGTCCTCTTTTGACTTTACAGCATGTGAACGGCAGTTGTGCAGTTTTCATAACCTACACATTTTGTGATGACTAAACAGTTAGTAACTAACTAATTAGCAATGTTGTGTGAGTAACCTCTTTCATGCTGTTTTGCAGCAAATTTTGAAACTCCCCCCATCCTTCCCCATAGCCGTAGCAAAAATTTTGTAGGTATGGTAAGAAATAGGTAGGTAGTACTAGTCACAATCTGGTAGTAAGTATAATAGATAGACCCTTTTATCACATATTTTTTTAGTACTGTGGAGAGATTTTTGTACTAGTTTTTCCTGCATAAATTTATGTGCTAATTCTTGCTGTAGAATTGCTTGTAAAGACCCATTTAAATGCATTTCAAAAGGAGATGCAATACACATCATCCACCTGGATCTTCCATAGAAGGTTGCCTCACATTGCTTCTCCTTCTAAAATGCATTTGTTGGTTGGAAGCAGCACCTAAACTTATGCTATAAAACCAACTGTATTTCAGGTTACTCAAGTACAACAAAATGGGTAGAGAAATACATAGAAGTAGAAGGATGCTATATTGTCTCTTTTTATATCTTATTTTATATCACTTACAACTAGAGTAAAATAGACATATTTCTGCTTTGAAATAGAGATTTTTATACAAATTTTGTGAATTATTTCTTAGGCCATTTGAGTGGCATAGAAGTAAACAAGAGGAATATTTACTAGCTGTAAAAGTTATTTTTTAGTCATGTTTCATTTACAGTTATAAAAAGTTCATTTAGTAACTATAAAACAAACATATCTTTGA
The DNA here is from genome assembly GCA_036939595.1 of Thalassiosira livingstoniorum. Lineage (NCBI taxonomy): Eukaryota > Bacillariophyta > Thalassiosirophyceae > Thalassiosirales > Thalassiosiraceae > Thalassiosira > Thalassiosira livingstoniorum. Next base: position 2,922 of record JALLOT010001027.1, on the reverse strand, counting down.
ACTATTTCAAACAAGTCAATAACAAAATCTTCAGTTTATGATTTAATATGTTTATTTACAAATATTGTTATACAAATGATTAATGAAATTTATCTTCTACACTATTTCAGAAAAAATAATAATATTATCATTGCTCAATGTCATATTATGTAATCATTTTATTTTATTCACGGTGATCAACATTTCATTGAGAAATCAGCAAAACACAGATGACCACTATTTACAACACAAGTCTATTTTTCAATGTAATTTTTAACACAGAGATTCTTATTATTGCAACTTGTGATGACTGATGTGTTTTTCATTATGTTATTGGAATAAAATGATATTAATATCATTAATTATTCTACATGGAACGTTTAAAGTCTTGCTTTTGCTCATTTGGTAAATGGCTTCATTGAATAACTATAAACATACACGTTAATGAATGACAAGGAAGTATTATTATAATTCAAGGTAATTTTTATGAAGATTCTTGTGCAGACATAGGTGACTTTTACCTTTTGCACTATGACAGAGGCATAAAATAATGATGTCATCACTCTAAAATACTATATAAATGGTTTTATAAGAAATGTTTTTTCATTAGGACCATTAATTCATCAAGAAATCATCAAAACACTAAGGTCCATGACTGACAAATTAGGTCTTTATTATATAGGTTCTATTGTTTCACAGAGGATCTTATGCATATAGTAATGAATTGTGTAATTCTGATTATGTCATTTAGAAAAAAAATACATTGATATTAATAACTAACATTTATAATATGTTTTACATCTTTGTTTTTTTCATTCAGGTCATAATTTCATTGAGTAATTATGAAAACACACAGGCCAATGAATAACAATAGTACTATTTTGAGGTAATTTTTAAGTTATAATGGTCATTACTTGTGCAAATGTAAATGAATTTTATCTTTTCATTCTTTTGGCAACACATAATGATGTAATCATTCTTAATTTCCATATATTTTATAAAACAAGTCTTGAATTCCTTATGTCAATCACAATTTAATTCAGAAATCATCAGAACACTGAGGTCCATGACTGACAACATAGATCTTCTTCATTACATAGGTACAATTTTGACACAGAGGTTATTATGCCAATGGTGATGAATTATATTTGTTGCATTATGTTATTTTAATAAAATGATAGTTTCATTAATAATTATAACTAATACAATGGTCTAAGTCTTGGTTTAATTCTTTTGGGCAATAATTTCATTGGTTAACAATAAAAACACCTGGGCCAATGAAGGGCAATGTAGTTCAATAATTTGATGTAATATTTACATGAAGATTCGTGGGCAAAGAAAAGGAATTTTAGTTTTGGACTATGTTAGAGACATAAAGTCATATTATCATTCTTAATTAGTATAAATAATGTTTGAAGTTTTGGTGTTATTCAATTGAGTCATCATTTTATTAAGAAATCATCTGAACACTGAGGTATATGGCTGACAACATAGGTCTATTAGTATTTTATGTAGTTGCAATTTTGACACAAAGGTTCTTATGCCAATGGGGATGAATAATCTATTTTTTAATTATGTCATTGGAACATATTTATATTGACATTTTTAATTATAATTTATATTATGTATTAAGTCTTGGTTTCATTTGTTTGGGCCATAATTTCATTGAGTAGGAATAAAAACACACAGTTCAATGAATGCCAATCTAGTACATAAAATTGAGAAAATTCTTACTTGGAGGTTCTGTTCTTGGTCATTAGTTTTATCTTTTGTGTCATGTTAGAGGCATAAAATGGTGTTTTTATTCTTAATTGTTGTAAATAATATTAGAAGTCTTGGCTTTATTGATTTGGGTATCTTTTCATTTAGAAATCATCAAAATGCCAAGGTTCATGACTGACAACATAGGTCTTCTTCATTACATAGGTGCAATTTTGACACAGAGACTCTTATGTCAATGACAATGAATTATGTGTGTTTTTATTAAATCATTAAAATAAAATGATATTGATAATTATCATTATGATTTCTATTATGTCTTAAGTCTTAATTTCATTGACTTGTTGTATCATATTGTCATTGAGCAACAAAAAACACAAGTCAAAATGAATGACAATGTAGTACAAAATTGGGGTAATTTTTACATGAAGGTTCTTGGTCAAAGGTAGATAAGTATTATCTTTTGTGCTATGTTAGAGGCATAAAATGGTGTTATCATTCTTGTTTGTCATAACCATATTTTTTTAAGTCTTAACATTATTCATTTGGGTCATCACTTCATTTAGAAATCACCAAAAAACTGAAGTCTACTACAGCTGACAGCTTAGATTGATTTTTCATTACAAACTTCTTGCTTCTTGTTCCAATGGTGATAAATTATCTATTATCCATTATGTCATTGGAACAAAATGATATTTTCATTTAAAATTGCATTGTATGTTATGTTTTAAGTGTTGGTTTCATTTATTTGGGTCAAATCTTTATTGAGTAGCAATGAGAACACACATGCCAATGAATGACAATGTAGTAAGTAAAATTGAGGTAACATTAACGTGAAGGTTTTTGTGCAAATATAGATATAGATGCATCTCATCTTTTCACAATTTTGGGATATAAAATGATATAATCATTCTTAATTTTCATCTATATCCTTAAAAGTCTTGGTTTTATTTATTTGTATCATCAATTATTTGAGAAAACACCAGAACACCAAGGTTCATGACTGACAACACACTTCTTTATTTGATTTCAATTTCGACACAGAGGCTCTTATGCCAAATGGTGATCAATCATGTGTTTTTCATTTTCAGAGAAAACATTCATTGCGCCTGTTGGTTGTCAGAACATAATGGAGATGTGAGCGATCATACAAAATGACATTTTGAGCAATAATAGTACTTAAAAGCAATTTAGCGGCGTAAAAATAGACAGAATTTTCACTTA
>JALLOT010001026.1:0-16513 GCA_036939595.1 Thalassiosira livingstoniorum | reverse complement strand
CACCCATCAAAAAGATAGAATGCCATCAAAAAATAAACTGTAAACACAATTGTAACCCCAAGTATTTTTGAGCGTTAAATTTCAAACGTTCGTCCAATAATAATAAAGTCTTAGCTGGTAATAATAAAGTTTTCTCTGGTGTTTGATCTTAGTCAGTCGATTTGACAATAGACTATTTTCATGATACCAGCATGGTACTACACCAGAGCACAAATTATGTTCTAGAGCCTGTGCTTGTAGACAAATAATGCCAATTCTTACCAGCTCTATTTTGTATTAGTTTTTTACTGTCCTTTTTTCAAAAAAAATATAGTTTTTATTCTTTTTTATGGATACTTGAAGCAGAACATACTTTTAAAATATGAAGCATTGTATATTTCTTTTATATATTAAATTTAAAACCGTAAATGCTTGTTAACACCAGTGTTTTTGTTTTAGAACACTTTTTAATCATTCAATCTTTGTTTTGCTGTTCTAGAACATTAGAAATTTGTTCTAGAACCATGATTGTTTTCAAGAAAACTTCTATAATTTTTTATTAACATTTTCTTCTTGTTCTAGAGAACACGCTTCTAGAGCTGAAGTTGTTGTTCTAGAACATTTCTGCTTCTTTTTTGGAAAATAATCCAATATCTGTTTTGTTATTCCAGAAAATTGACTTTTCAACCAGAAAATATAATTGTTTCAAGAACATTTTGGTCTTGTCCTGGACAATCTAAGTTTATACTATGTAGTATGACCCTTGATTTTGGCCATGGAGCAAACCAGTCCTTTTAATTTTATTATATTGTGCTATCTACTACACACACCACTATTGCATTGTATCTTGAATGACCATGTTGTAACCAATAGAATAATATCCTGTTGAAATTAAATCTGTCTCTACCTTGGTAAGAAATTTTCATCAATAATTTGTTTATTATTATTTTAGCTTCACCTTCATAAAGGCTGTTGAAGACATTTAGTCATTTAGTTAATACTTTTAGTGTCATTCAAACAAGTACATTGAACAAAAAATTTTTTGTCATACAACAATATTTTTTTTTGATGAAAGAGTGCTTCTAACTGTCGCCCAGTCCATCGGAACCAATTTTTCATTTTCTTGCATGTTTTGGTTCCAATGAACAAATATCATTAAAAAACAACCATTACTGAAAACACCTTATCTACCGATTTTCTTTCTGGAACCCCCCTTGAAGCCCATAATTAATGTGGAAGAAATCTCCAATAATCAAAACTGTTCCAAATTGATGATGTTACCCGGTGTCAATGTTTCAGTAATTTTTTCAATTTTTTGGCGCAGCAACCTTGTGTTAGCATTTCATGATCCTTGAAGAGATTTAATTGGCGACATATATATGTATTCCTACTTTCAATTTAAAAAATAGTTATGTTGCCATCAACATTGATTAATACTGCTACTGTACTGAATGGTGTATTGGACACCACAGTGATTAAGACACTTTAATATTTTTTTCAGTCATTTTTTAGCGGAAATGATCGCGTAAAATCGCCACAATAAAATTTAGCTAGCTTTGAACGGTGAATAAGACACTTAAATATTTCGCGATCGTTTGGCGAAGGACATTGGTGGTATCCAATACACCGTTCAGTACGGTAGTACCACAAGAATTATTTTTTACGAGTAAATAATATGTAGTAGCCCGTTTGTAGCCCGTCGAGCCTGACTCTTCACTAACTGAGCAGGTTTTCGCCTAAGTAACGGATTAGCACTTATTAAAAGTATGGTAATTACGACATCGCCCGTTGCAGCAAAATTTAACGACATGTGTATTTTGGAATGGCTCCATTCTCTCCATTCTGCTCCATTATTAGTGTATTGTAACTCACAAAATAAAGCAAGAGCGTGCTTGTCAGTGCTCATAAAGAATATTATCATCATCTGGTGTCTGGTGTACTTATTTCATCTCACAAAAAAAAACTATCCACAATGGCGGAAACAACAAAAACCAAGAACAAGGTCTTTCAGAGGGAAACCACCCAGCACATGAAATCATTTCGAACAACAGTTCCTGGGGATTTGGATCTTTTTCTCTGCCCCCGCGTCTGCAACATGAAAGTATCTAGGGGTTGTATAGTTTCTGCCGATAAGAAGAATTCAGGAAGTCTTGGCTTCGGGTGGGACGCAGAGTCAAAGAATGAGGTTCAAGACGATGATTCCGTTGGTTTGGATGTCACATGGATGACTTTTAGGGACGAGATTATGAAAGATGCGCTATTGGAAGAGTACACGAGGATAAAGCAAGCGTCGACAAATCCAACGGATAAAAAATTGGTGGAAATGGAAAAGCTCGTCAGAGAGCACTTCCCAGATGCCCAGGATTTGACGCAACTAGGAAGAAGGGATTCAAGAAGACATGGAATTTCTCGGTTGGAAACACACCATCGTTTCATGTCTGCACCCGATTTGCAAAACCTCCCAAGCGATCAATTGATTGCGACGAAGTCTTCTCGTGAAAACTTGGAGAAAAATTCAGACACCAATGGTTGTGGGCTTTCTGTAGAGCATGGTCTTCGCCCCGACCCTCATCAGGAAAAGGACGAGGAAGAATACTTAAATCCAGAAAGACATGATACTCAAGAGAGCTGCAAAACTGTCAGCCTGGATTCAGGGAATGACCAGGACGGCAAGAAAGCTGAAAGGGAGTGGTATTTGGATTCCATAATTGAACTCAAAATGCAACTTGCACAAAAGCAATCTATGGTGGACGAACTAGCCTCAAAGTACAATCGAGTGCTCATGGAAAACGAACGTTTGAAGCAGCAGCTACGAACGAAAGAGGAACCAGGCACCAAGATGGAAGAGCTACCACAATCTGAAGGAGCAGCAGCAACTTCCAGTTGTGGAGCAGGAGGTCCTCAAGGAAGCATTGCAAGCTTGGCCTCCTCGAAATATGATGACTCTTCGAAGAAGGAAATTAAGCAAGCAGATCAAAATTTTCGCCAATGGATCACCAAGAATGAACCGACGTGCCATGCCAAATCATTTTCAACGAAAACTACAGCAACACATTCTGATACTCAAGCCACTTTTTCCCGCCCGGCTTTGACTAGAAGACACTCCGATGATTACGGTGCGAGGCGTGAAATTCAGCATACTAGTGATCGCTCGTTACAAGATATGCGAACAACAGCAAACGACGCCGTACACATGTCTATTCCAACATTTGCAGCATCAAATGTATTGAACTTCATACGAAGAAAAAATACTCACACTAGAGAATCACGTGCGGATGATGAAGAAACTTTTTCCGAGGTTAATGTGCGATAAAGTTGCTTTGGTCAACTGTACAGATTTTGACTGCTGCACAAGAAGCTTAAACTGCAGCAATATTACACTGTTTTAAACAATTTAAGATGATGCAACGGAAGTCATTTTAAAACTGCAATATTTATTTGGGGATGTTTCTCTTCTCAATGAGGCTCCGTGGTTCTAGTCTCCGTTATCAAAGTTTTCTAAAATAAATTTTCAGCCAACTGTATCTACTTTGTTTTTCGATAAGCAAATTATATCTATTTCCAAGATTCGAACCACAAAACGTGATTTGTTCCATATTCTCATCTGCAAGGCATGATAACATCACAGTGTGCCTAAAATTTTCATTATTATATCTGAAGCTGTTGACTGCACTCTTCCCCCAACTATTGAACAATGACACCAAAATAGATCAGATGAAGAGTCAATCAGGTGATTCTTGGCTTGAATGATAGGCTGAAGCATTTGCTGGCTGAATTTAAGGAGCAATGCCTGCAGACAAGTTAAAGCAAAAGTGCCATCATAAAAAAATCAATCTAAATTTTGTTTTACTCTCTGAACAGTTGACTGTTAATATCACAGTCCTAAGTTTTTTGATGCTGCTGCTTTAGTGCAAAATCATAAAAAGGCTCTGCAGGGTTTTTGAAGCTGATGTCTGGAAAGCCACAAGAGATTGGGATTTTTTATAATTTCTATGAAATGTACTGCAAATGGTTTGATGTGTTGAGCTGAGTCTGCACTTCTATATACAAAGGTCTAAGGTGGAGAAAAATGTTTTGAGTAGCACCATAGCACACGATTAGTAGGACCATTTGTAATTGGCCCCCTAATTTACAAAGTCCATCAGGTATCAAATACAGCATTCCCAGTCATGATCATTTGCATCATCAACTTAAAAAAATAAATTCTACCAATAAAGTTGAAATGGAAAAGGCAGGTGTCAGAGAAGTTGTAATCATTGTAGTGTCTAACCATTTCCACAGTCATAATAGTGCCTAATTTCACCAGTATTTCCTTGAATCTAAATAGATTATTCAATTTTTGAATTGCTGCTGTTTTGGTGCTCATCATGATGGTGAAAAAGAAATTTTATAGTAAATTTAGTGGATTCCTATGAATGGTAAGCTGTTTTGGTGCTAATTCTACAGATTTTGACAAGGATATGAATTATGCAGATGCCGGTGCAGGGTACAATGTAAAATCTGGAAGTGGTTATATGTATTCCAGTCAAGTGCTGATATATGAAAATTTATTCTAATTGAAAATTGGCAGTGTAGCTCTCAGTCTACATCAATCTAACACTAAAACTTTATCTTAGTTGTGAAATTTTAACAATTACCTTGGACAAAACAACAAGATACATACTATGCTGTTGGAAAGTTGGTGATGATTTACAGTCAAAGCAAAAATAAGTTCTTCATTGTGTTTAATAAAACATTATTCAACCCATTTTTTCATACAAATCTACAAGTAAAGCATTTATAGTTTGCATGTTAATTTAATCTTTTTGCTGTGCAAATTGTATAATTCGTTGGCAACCAAAAAAGTGGATAAAAGTGGTTTGTATTAAAATTGCATCAAGACTAAATCATGAACTTTCTAGAGTAGTATGAGCAATCAATCCTTTATAAAACTAACTTTTTGCTTTTGATTGTACTTAAGACACAGTGATCCCAATTTTTCATATCCCTGTGATAATGTAGAAGCAACATTTCCAGGTTTTGATAAGACAATCATCAAATTAATCCAATAGCATTTAAACTCATAGGTGTGAAATCACTTAATGATTTTTTATCAACAAAAGAGTTTAGAAAATTATTTACCCCATGCTAGAAAACAAACAACTCCAACTTCCACTCTGTCCTACGCAGCTCTTAAGGGTGGGTATTGTTACAAAAATGCTGTTGATTTTATTTTTTGGTATGTCTGTCTATATCCATAGTGTGGCTTTGCACAACAGAACAATATTGTTGTTGACACCCACTCTGCTTAAGCTCCAATATCCTGACAAGGCAATTTCTTTGTGCTTTGTGCATATTTTCTTTGTTCTCTGTAACCTATGAGACTATATACCTCTGTATTGATGGGGATTATACCCATTGTACTATCCTTGCCACAATGGTTTATGGCTGACTGTACATATGCAATTGCATGTCATGCAAGTGTCATGCCCAAAGCATAGGGTAATGTTCTAAGATATTGATTTTTATTTGAAATCTATTTAAAAACACAGTTTTGTTCCCGTAGTGCTGTGGGGATGAAGTAAACTAAGTGTTGAGTTTCATTTCTTTTAATTTTTTGGCACATTGTTGTCATTGTCAGCTATGTCAAACAAGTCCAGTCTTTTCAAAACAGAAACCATATGAAACAATTTAATGTTACTAATATTAAAATTAAGAAACTGCTTTCTTATTGTTCTATCAAATTATTTTTCAATAATTTGATTGTAGGAATTGAAGAAATATATTAAAAAATACTAACTGGTCTCATCATTTCAGGTCTAAAAATTTTCAATTATTAGGATCATTATGGTCTGTTCAAGTCAAAATATGTTCTCTTACTGACAAAATCTATTCAAATATTATCATTTTTTTCATTTGAACCAAACAACATGATCAATGCTGCACTAAGTTTCCTTTACTCCCATGAACGTTTTCTACAGTTGAGTTTGAAATAATAGGTAAAAATAGTGGAATGATATTGGATGTTTTATATTAAATTACCATTGTATATTAAAAAGACAATAGTTTAAAGTAAATGTTGTTCTTTGAATTCAATACCATTTCATTTCAATCATTTGAAATAATTATTAATCAATGAAACTTTATACCAAAGGGTGGAAATACATGAAAAACTGGATGTCTTATCCAAGCAATTATTCATCTTAACAATGATGATGAAATCTTGCTTTGTTGTATTCGATTTATGAAGCAAAACAGAAAAAATGGTGATTGAATTATATAGAAATAATTTTTCCAAAAATGATCAAGAAATTCGACCTATGATATCAAAAAAACTAATCTGTTAGATTAGTAGCTGATAACTAATAGCATAATAAAGTATTCAATCTGCTACTACAATAAACATTGAAAGAACTATGTTTTGATATGAAAGTAAATATATAGTCCTAGAAAATTGTTTCTCTCAATACAATGATATTGAAAAAAATTTTCCTTATGTGCAAAAAGATTTTCTTACTCATGCATTGTCATATTTTGTTCCATTTTTGTTCTACAGTCACTTTTCTATGTCATGGACAATTCTATTTCTTTTTCTGGTCAGAACATGGGATCTTAACTTCAACTCATACTTATACACATGTAGAAATTCAAATTAAAATCAAAAAAATAAAGAAATACACTAAGAATGTTCAAAAAACAATAAATCTGTTTTTTGAAAACAAAAATAAAACAAAAACTGCTTAAAAAGGACAAAAACATTTTTTGTTGAGTTGAATAAAATTTTTTCAATTTTTTGATTTTTCAAAATAGGTAGAAATTAATCAATAAAAATACTCGTTTTGATTGAGGGAGGTAAGCATATACAAATATGACAGTCACAGTATTATGTATTCTTACATAATACTCCTATTACCTTGTAGTTATGCCATATTACCTAGTAATACCATTAATAAAATGCTAAACATTCATGTGACATGACTGTTTTGTTGACCACTTTCTGCCATTGGAGACTTCACCAAAAAAATATTTTTTGTCATGCCTAACCACACAAGAATTTTTGAAATGAATTCCTATGTAGACAATTTTTTAAAATAATTTTTGTATTCCAAAACCATAACAAAACTTTCCATGACACATATATAAGTAATAGAAATGTGATGTAGATAAGATGGTAAAAGTAATAATATACTCACTTTGTTTGCAGATGTAGCTATGTTAATTATAATAAAGTGATTCCAAAAAAATGACATGGGCACTTTTCAGCACTAAAACATTTTGTGCCATGGAAATAAAGAGGAAATAAAATGGCACCAAAATGGCAAAAGTTTGAGCCATGGAAACAAATCTATTGTCATGTAAGCATGGCACCAAAATTTGTGTGTATCAACATTTTGAAATAATGATTGAAAAAGTAATTGCCACAATAAATTAAGTCTTACTTATGAAAATTTTTTTACATGTGAAAGAAGAAGTTATTTTGGAGAAGAAAAAATTGCTCAAAACAAAAATGCCAAATTTTATTGATTGTCACATGGTTCCAGTCTACACAAAATTCAATAGAATTAAGTAGAGTTTGCCAAAAATATATTGATTCCTTTTGTACCACTTTTGAAATAATATCCCTATTTTTGTGTAAACAATCAGTAGATTTTTACTAGCTTCTCACTCCTTGACTATTGCCTTCACAACACACACAAGTGTGAAAAATAACAAAAGGAGATGACAAACAGTTCAAAGCAAATTTCCAACAATAACAGTGTTCATATCGGCAAAACAGTGATGGTACTGCCACTTAAAAGTACTATTAAATATTGTACATTTCTATTGTAGGTAAATACAGTTGCAGCAAGCAACACAAGCCACTTTGGATCAAAGTAGACAATGCCCACAATTTACAACAATTGATCCTTGCAAACCATGGTGTCAAATCAGCTTCACAAGTCAAAATGAAGTCAACACTGGCTTCTGAATTGACTGTGTCATCAACTGGATCATAATCAGAGGCTGACTCTGACAACAATTTTGAATTTTGTGACACATTGACAGTTGCAATGTTGATTGCAGTTGAATGGTTTGATTACAACAGGTAGTCCTTAGAAAATTCTCACTGCCATTGGAAGCAAAATGATGGAGCAATTGCATGATCTCTGTTTTCATATCTTTCATTTGACCTTGATTACTTACATCATTCACTTTTGCTTAAATTTAGCTGAACTTGGGACATCATTAATGATCAAGCTCAAAAATTCATTCATGTGTTTTACAACTATCAAAATTTTTACATATGCACTGAGATCATGTAGGTATTCTATGCAAGAAGATCGGACTGAGCAGTAATGGTACTGCTTCTGGTACAACACATAGGCTTGGAATATTGGATGCTATGCTGATGGTGGTGAATGCTTTGGGACTTGGGATATTTGAGCCCTGTCCAGCCAGTAGTACCCATCAGGCATAAGCTTGTAACATATTTCTCTATATTTATAATCTGCAAAGCAACATATTGGGTATTGACCATTGAAGGATCCTGGCAATATTTTTGTACTCCAATCTCCTATTAGTGCCAAGTATTTTCACTTGTCAAGTTGTGCCTGGAAGAAAAGATTTTTGTGTTACATCAGATGCTTACAAATGGTCTAGAATACCTCATATATCAAAAAAAATGGTACCTATTCCTGCACAGCAAGACATGTTTGGTGATTTCCATCAACTGTAATCTGTGTTGGCTCTTGATCACAAACCCTTGACCTTGAGCAATTGGATTACTTGCGCTCATTTGTTCTTCCAACTTCCCAGATGTCCTTATGTTGGAGCATACTGGCAATTAACAAAATGTAACAATTTTGCAATTATTGCAATATTTTCAATATTTTTCAGCATCAAAGTTTTTGTCATCACAAGAGTTTTTGAAATGACAATAGTATAAAAAATAATAAAATTCATACCATTACTCAAATGGAGGAAAATTTTCCTTCTGTGAATTTTTTCTACATCTTCCTCCATCTTCTGTCATTTTCATCCATTTTTCTCCATTCTTCTCTGTTCTAATCATTTCTTCTATGTTTTTCTTAGCTATCTTTTGTTCTCTTAAATACTCAATTACAGTCTATTCTATTCTAATTTGATTTTTGGGCAAATTTCTACCATGAAACATGCATAGAAATAAAATAATTTGCTAAAAATCAAAACAATATCATGTTTAACTTGTTTATGAATTGATTTTTGAATGAAGATAATGAGGAGAATGTTAATCATAAATCTTATGCATTTAATTTTTTTTCCTTGCAGTTTAGATGATTTCTGGGATTTTTGATTAAAAATAACTTTTTTCTAAAAAACTGTATGAAATTTAAAAAGAATTTTAGTTTGAAAAAGTTTAGTTGGTTGTGAAAAATACGTCTAGAGTCAAAAACAGAATTTTTATCCGAAAACATGTCATATTAGCAATAACAAATTTTGAGATATCAATACAAAGGAATATCCAATGTGAATATTCATTTTAGAATTTGTTCTAAACCTCATGTAAGAATAAAGAGCTAGATAATGTGAAAGAGCATAAATTTAAGGAGAGACAAAAGGGATTGTTGTGTCTGCATGAAATTATTTACCCATGGTCCAATTGCAAATTTTTTTCAGCCACCACAATCTTATGCAATGGTTCATGGGTCAGAAGCACATGTACCTATGATTCAAATTTTCTAGGCTTGCAGTATAATTAACTTCCCACGCCACTCCTTCTGTACCAGAGTCAGAATTGTTAAAAGAATTTTGTTGACATGAACAAGAAATGATAAGGTGTATTCATCCAAAAAACACCATGTGATCCTATCTCTAGGACTAGTTTAGAATAACCTAAATTTTTTATAATCAATTAGCCAAGGTTTGGTTTCCCCTTTTTCTGAATTATTTTTAGCCTTACTTCAAATATGAGCTGGTATTAGATGGCAATTTTATCAATAAGAATAAAGATTATAGATATTAATGGTGCTATCCAGAACCAATACAGAACTTCAGGAAACATCATTTCCATTTTTGATGATGATGTTAATCTATGAGTCTATCATCTTAATGAGGGTCATAATTGTCATACTGTATGTAAGTATCAGTAAAAAACAATGTTAATTTCCAATATTTCTAGAACGCACAATGCCATGCAAAAAATGTTGCAGTATCATTGTTATTATTGAACACCAATAATAAAACATTGTTACACTAGAAAATTATGGTATCATGAGAATTATTAGCCCTATGTTCAAAATCTTGACTGACCATTAATATCATCTATTCCATGAAACTCTGTGCCATTCACAAGGCCATTGTTTTAATGTTTTCATTCTTACTGTAGCATGAGAGCACAATGATGACACTAATGTCTACTTATTTATCCATTAGATGCCAAATAATTGTTTTTATCTACACTTTTTATGCTTTGATTATGGTAGCTCTCAAGAAATTTTCTCATAATCTCCTATCATCTTGTTGAGCCCTGCTGTCTTTCAAACAATGGTAACATGGGTGAAGGTCCAGCAAATTTAATTTAAACAACCCCATTTTGTTTTTGTACATTTAAGATGATCAACCTATTGTAGTAATTTTTTATTGACAAAATTTGAAAATAATATTATATAATATTTTTCATGCACTATGGTGGCATCTGATATTGACTAGGGTAATCATGTACAAAAACATATTAACTCAACCTTAACTTTACTGAAAAACATATGGTCGCCCTCCCTGGAAAAGGACCAAGTATCATGTTTCATGATTTTTATGAGTAGGGTTAAAGTTGGGTATACTCAATTTGTTACTCTCTTTGTGCTGATCATGAAAAAGGGATGGAGAAAAATTGAGCTTTACTGGTAAAATTTGTTACCAGAGGAATTCGCTCCCACAAAACAGACTCAATGGTAGTGAGTGAGAAATAAAAAACTGTGGTTTAGGATGAAACATAATTTTTACAGTACTGCTTCTAATCAGACCCTTATTATACTCGGAAAGGAGTTTTTAACTTGTTCTAAACTTCTTGATATCTCAAATATTGAGTGAAATGTAAGATGCCATTGCTTCATTGCAGAGAGAGACTGACCATGCCCCAGACACTTGTGGAGCTTTTCAAAAATGGCAAGGTCCCATACAAGCTTAGGTAGGTCTATCAAAAATCTAAAACTTGTCAAAAATGATAAATTTCAATCTACTATTCCTATGTTAGATGTATGGTACCTGCGTTTTGTGTGATTTTTTGTCAACCACATTGGACCTCAAAACCAAGTTGTTGGGTCTCTACAAAACCATAAATTCGTCATCCATGACTCTCCATACACAGTAAGGAGTTTTCATGAATGATAGGTTTTGTACAAAAGAAAAGGGCAGCTTTGAGTGACTGACAAATAATATACCAATTGAATTATTACTTATTCCTACTTGCTTCAGTACGATAGATACAGTACCATCCATATTTACTCGTATTGTACCCCTCAAGCAAGCAAAAAAGAAATATCTCAGATGAAACTTATAAAAAATGATAAGTTTCAAAAGTTTGAGATATAGTTAGCCACTTTTTGTAAGGTAGCAATTTCTTGGTTACAGAAGATATTTATACCATTTAGGTTGAAAAATATAAATAACTATTGTCATGTTTTCCAGAACATGTAAATCTGAAGTGTGTAACAGTGCCTCAAAAATCTGAGAAACATGCTCAACAAAGGCACATTCTGAAAATAAGTCTCAAACACTTTTTTCTATTCTGATGGCTAAATTTTTGAGACTTTCATCAGAATCCTGAGATTTTATGATTGTAAATGTGGTCTCAGAATTTATGCCAATAGAATCCTTCAGATAGTTGAAAACTGGTTGGATTAAAGAAAAATTATAGAAATTTCTAAACAAGAAAATGAGAATAATATTAAATAGGGAGCAAACTTCTGCAAAACATCAACTGTTCCATAAAAACATGGAAACAAAAGATGAAATGATGAAATTCTGCATTTTTAGTAGGCTCAAACTTCCAAAATTGGGCTAAATCTCTTGACCTTTGCCCAATTTTCACTGCCTGCAGAAGAATAAAGGAATGTTTTGACAGAAATCATGATCTTATCTTTTTGGACCACATTTTGCCCAAAAAATGGCAACAAGACCATTTACATGGTTTTTGTGGTGCTAATAATTTATCACATCAGCACTCCAATCAGCAATGCAACAGAAGAATCCTAGGAAAGAAGCCTTGAATCCCCCCAATTTCATACAGAATTCTTTGTTTGTATTTATCAGTGGTGTTTGGTGGTATTTTCTATCAGCACCACTGGTGAACACATGGGCCTCTGGAATGGAATTTCTAATTTTACAACAATGGGGACAAATATTGCAATGGCTGCTATGCAAATGTGGTGATGAAGTCCAAAATCCAATCATTATAGTTATTCTTGGGATATGGACTTCATTGTCACTACTGTCTCTGCCACTAATAAAGTTACTATTATGTTTTTGATGTTTACTACAACATGGGTCATTGACATTGAAATTTTCAACTGCCAACAATTGCAATTGCACTTGAAATTGCAATGTTGGCTGTGTATCAAGATGCAGTCCAAGGGCCCCACCATCAGCATGGTCATCGATATCAGCACAACTATTGTTTGTGCCATTGTTGGCAATTTCTATTGCCATCAACAGCAAACCAGTTCTTTTACCAGTGACATTGTCTTTATTGCTACTTGGTTTAGTTTGTTTAAGAATGAACACTAGCTAAATTCAATAAACTAAATCAAGCTAGACAATTTAAATTGAACCACAATGCAACAATATTACTTTTTAACAACAATTCTAATTGAACATACCATGTTGATATGGCATCAACAGCAGCATCATTGTTGAGATCTTTTAGACCCTAGTAATTTAATTTTGAGCACTGCAGGAACATTGGAAGAGATTGAATATGCTGTATTGGTAAAACAATTGCAACACCAGCACTTTCCCAGGCACAATCTTCATAAATACCATTTGTCTTCATCTGGCTGGGAAGGACTTTTCTTGATGACAGTGACAGGGCAACAAACCACAAAGAAGGAGACAAAAAACATAGCCTTTTATGAAATAATGATAATGGATTTCTTTCTTGTAAGGGAGATTTCTTTGTTAATACAGTTCATATCTTATTCACAATTGTGTGGCTGTTAAACGTTCAAAATAAAGAGAGATCAGCTTGCTGTTGAGGTAGTTCTGTTTGTTGTAGAATCTATTGTTCCTGTCTTTGGTTGGACAAAAAAGTTTTGACCGTGTACAAAATTTTGTATCTAAAATGAAATCAGATACACCTTAGTGTGGTCTCTAGCGCTAGGTCAGCTACCAACTAAAACACAAAAAGAAAAGATCTGACTATGGTATATTCATAAAGTGCTTAGAGCACAAAAACTCAATTTAGAAAATAAGGTAATAAAAAAATAATCCTAATAGTACTAATATTTCTTTTATCAAATACTACCAAGTAACTTCCCCTACATGTAATTTCAACTTTCAAGTAAGTAGTAGAAACTATCTTTTCCCTCTCACATTGACACTGGTACTGGCCTTTAAGTGATAGGACCATTCCAAGCCAATAAGGTTACATCCCATAATGATAGAGTTTTGTATTTTTAGTGAGTAATGGAAAAATTGTACAATTTAACTCTTATTGCTGTTTGATTTCTTCATGTTGCTCCAGTGAATGATATGTATTTTTTTTGTATTTAAAAGTGATATACCAGCCACTAATAAACAAATAAACAAACTCTACAGGGTACAAAAGTACATTCAAAATCATGAACAATTTCTTTTTGAAATGTCAAAAATCTAGTTTTTTCAGTTGTTTTTCAAATTTGACATAGATAGGTCAATTTTTGACATAAATATTTAATAAATATGGCAGCCCAAAAACATTCTAGCACAACTATTTATACCGTAGTACACACATATGTACTTATCAAGTCATAAATAATATCATCAAAACAGCTCCAAATGACATTTTCAAAGTGTCTCAAATTTATTTGTACAGTTTTGTGTATGTAATCTCAGACCAGTTAGCATAATGATGTTGTGTGATAGAGATGAAATATTCACATAAAATTCCTTGAATGAAACTGTTTTAATTTCTGTCATGGTTAGCTGCTAAATCATGTAATTGAGTATATAATGCTGTGTGCTGCTGGTATCCAAACTAATTGCACAAAAGTATACATATCTTCTAGTAACATTGTTGGAATTGGCACAAAAATCACAATCACAATTCACAAGTTGGACATTACATTTACAATAGGGCTTCTTATTAAGATTATTAAAAAAACAATACATGTACAAGTTACTTTTGCAAGACAATGTTGTTATTTGGGAAATAGCTAGGGGGATTTCACAATTAGAAACTTACAATGCAACACATATTGTATGCAATTGATGTTGCTTCCCCTCCAAAAAGTTAATAAATAAAATAAGACTATTCAATTAAAAACCCACGCCAGTACTGATAAATCTAATAATATTTTTTTATTCTCAGAGATCGATGTTTTTTTTGTACTGATTCCTTCATGGAAATTTTTCGATTTTTCAAGCGAGATATGTGTTTTCGCTCTCTAGGTAGGGCAGTAATATAAGTACTGTGATAAATTTGACACGGATCAATTTTAATCCTACATCGGAATAACTATTAAGTACGTTTGTTTTCCAATTTTCAAATATAATACAGCACATATTTGGACATAAATAATAAATAAGTACAATATCTGGTACCATGACATATCATACGTCAAAATTGAAAAAATGATAAATTTTCGCTATTAAAGGTATGTTCCAGAATCTTTGATTGACAATTTTTATCCCCAAAATAATTCATGCATTTTTTTTATTATTAAGCTTCAAGTAATCAGATAGAATTCAGCACCTTCTTGCACAAAATAATACTCCTATCAAAGTTTTCGGTAGAAATCAACACATCAATATACTGAGAAAAAGAAATTGAATATAAAAATCAAATTATCTGATGGAACCAAACAAAGCAAGCTTATGTGGTAGAGCACAGGAACTTGTATCTGAAGGTCACTGGTTCAAATTGGCAACACTATAAACATCTGAATTTTTGAAACACATTTTTTATCATTAGTACAAAAGTTTGATTAGATTAAATGATCGCAAATATTCTTGTTAATTTTTCTCATTATTTATTAACAACTTTTTCAATCCAAATAAATGACAAACCTGACTACATAATACATAATATGTGTCATCAAACATGATTGAATGCAATTTGGATAATATGGTTCCCATGTCAATAATTTTGTATGTACATGAATATGTACTCAACAGAATTTTTCTATTACGGTAATATACATACTATAATATAGTACTATCAAAAAAATAGTATATTGATAATAATATTAATTAATAATTATCAGCATGAATTAATTATTGATGGAATCATGTTTGTGACATAAGTTGACAAGTGTGCAATGGATGTTGTTTCATCACGCATACAGTCTTACATTTTTATCATATCAATTCATTGTAAGTATATTTTTGTACCAAATGTACTTGAGGTACAATTCCAATAATGAAGTAAAAAAATGACAAAAATCTAGCATTAATAAAATAATTAGGAATTCAGAAATGATTTTGGCATTTAAAGTTTTGGCGTGGGTTTTTAATTGAATAGTCTTATTTGTAGAATTCCATTTCATACTTGTTGATTTAGGAATTTTCATTTCAAATGGTGAATAGTTTATAGATCATAGAACAAAATATTATTCCCATACATCACCTTTCATTTTGATTTTAAGCAATTTAGAAATGTTTTTGGGGATTTGTTAAGATTACTATTACATTTTTAAACTGATAAATGAACTATGAAAACCAATAAAAGCAGTTATTTACAATGTAAATAACAAAATTTAAATTGATATTGTGACTAGTAATAAGCATGTCAACAGTGTGACAAAATTGTACATTTACTCTATATTATTGTTATTGATACGGAATACAATATTCTGATTTACAAAAATTTATTGGATAAACAACAAAAAAATTATTACTAATATGAGGCATTTATTTTTTTGAATATTTAAAGGCAATTATTGGTTATAAAAATCAAATCGGGATATTCTGATTTTGGTTTTAACCCGTTTTGCAATATACCACACATTGTTGTTGTTGTCATTGCTGACATCAGCTTCTTCATATCCATCATCTGCCTCCGTCCCTTCTTCTTTTGTGCGCTTATCTTCCTCTTCATCTTCAACATCACAGGCATCAGCCTCTTTTGATGCCCTCCCATATGTTGATTCATTGTTGTTGTTGCTTGTCTTGTTGCCATCTTCTTCCTCTTGGACAAGCACCTCACTCTCAGGAACTTTATCACCTTTCTTGAAAGAAATGTGAAATTCCTCCATATGTGACCAAAGCGGGTCTTGCCCATTCCTTCAACAAACAGATGTTTCCGTCACAGCCCACCCTGCCAAAAGTAGTCTTCCTTGGCAGGGCATTTCACCAATCCCATGTAGTAAATAATTGCAAGGAAGACTACTTTTGGCAGGGTGGG
>JALLOT010001025.1:0-16556 GCA_036939595.1 Thalassiosira livingstoniorum | reverse complement strand
TCTCATATGTTGGAACAAGTGTCCAAAAATTCAGAGAAAAATATTGGGTTTGAAAATTTTCAAAAATATTTGAGCAACCCCCTATTTTAAGTACATTAGGTAGAAGTATTGTATGTAGATAAACTATGTTGTACTTATCCATTAAATGCTACGTATTCCAATGTAGACTCTGGTACTAGTCAAATCTCCATATCTAGCACTATTTAATGGGTCCCAAGCTAATGCAGTCTTATTTACATCAACACTAATCTTGCTTATGAGCAAGGTCTGTTGATTTTGTTTGCGGGAGGAGTTAGGTTATACGCCAGAGTCTGCGTAGGAACTACTTGAAAGGCAGAGGGGACATACAGACTAATATTGCCCCTCCTGGATTGGGGTGCAACATGCAATACAACTTGCAGGCTCACACAATTGGGGAGAGTTTGTGGAATTATTGTTTTACATGTAAAAAAATGTGATTTGTGGTGTTGTTCTAAGTGATTAATTTCTTCATTGTATTAAGTTTAATAATTGATAATTCATTAATAATAACTGTACCTTAAAATATGTCAATTGAAACAACCCCACCACGATGTGCAATACAGGTTGCAAACTGACACAATTGAGAAGAATTTGTGCAAAGACTGTTTTCCACTCAGAAACTTTAAAATTTATGGTGTTGTTATATGTGATTAATGTCTTTATTATGTTAGATTTCACAGTTGATAATGAATTAATAATATCAATAACAGTACTGTAAAAGGGGTCAAATCTATGACTTTATTACCCTGAGAGAAACTAAGCAAACCAAAGAGGTGGCAGTTGAAGACATTGTATTAGGTAAGAAAATTTATGTCATGTATGTACCATCACAATGCTGTAAGAGCTGCTGTTTCAAATAGAGTTTCTGTTGTAGAAACTTTATAACATTCTGGCATTGAAACCTCTCAACTCTAATACTGGAAGAAACTCATCAAGAACATCACCATCAACACAGAGAAAGGAGAAAAACTCTTACTTTCCTTTTATCTTTAAAACTTCAAATAATAAGGGGAGTTTTGGATCCTTGAAAAAGTGAAGATGAGCTCTTGAAGTTCATCTACATGTGTCATGAACAGGGCCTTGTTCTTAATGGACCCATACTTATGACCAAAGTGTGCAAGCTGGATGAGAGTTTTGCAACAGAACTTACCATGACCAAACCATTTCCTATCTGACCATGGTCTTGTTTTTTGCATGGGCACACAACATCAATCTGGTGATTCCTTGCTCTACCATCAATGATTCCTTTGAATTTGTTACAGAATCAAGAGTTAGAGTGAAGGGTGCCAACAGACATCCCAATTGGGCAGTCAATATAAATCAGGCACATGAATCTTTTTCTTCAAGGGAAATATATTGCCATGAAAAAAGGGGCAAAACAGTTGCACTGAGAAGGTGACAAAAACACACCACTGTCATAAGTAGTTTTGGTTTCTGTGGATGGTGAAATGTTCCCCCATTGATTGTTTGTAAGGAGAAGCTGGTTGGTCCTATCATAAAGAAAGGAATACCTACCTATACCCATGTTGTTGTTATGGCATGCAGTAAAATATGCAGATGGATTAGCACAGATGAGCTTGGCTTGGCTTCATGAAACTTTTGCTTCTCACTTCAATGAATGTTCTTCCTGGAGTATTTTAGTTCTGGTTTTGGACTCAAACAGGTGTCACATGATGAAGTCCATGCTTCAAAAAATTGAACATTTAGAATGTGAAGTAAATCACATCCACTAGGGTGTACTGGTAATTGTCAGCTGGTTGATGTTTGCATCAACAAAGCAACTCAAAATCAGGATGAAGGAGCAGTGGATGCACTAGATGTTTCATTAGAATATTGATGCATCCTCAGTTGTTGAGCCACCTTCTTGTGACATCATCCTGGATTGGGTGGCAAAGAGGGAATTCCCCACCAAAGTATCTGCAATGTGTGACGTAATGCACCTATCAGTTGGTTTTGAAGGGGTCAAAAAGTATTGAATTGGACTATCATCATTTGTTGTGTTCACAACATTTGTTCTGTTCTCATTTTTTGAGTTCTCATTTAGTGTTTTCATTTTGTTTGAAGCTCTTATTTAGTGCTCTTATTTTGACTGGAGTTTTCATTTAGTATTAACATTTGATGTGGAGCTCTCATTTAGTGTTCTCATGTTTTAGTCCATATTTTGCTTCATCATCTTTTTTTGTTCTCATTTAGTGTTCTTTGCTAAGTTGGAGTCAATCAAGTTGAAGCTGAAGTTGAATTTCAAGTTGAAATTGAATGTTAAGTTTAAACCAAGAGGTTTAGTGACATTTTTTGTCTTAGTAGAAAGTGAAGACCCCTTGTTCTAAATTCAATATAGTTAAACTTAGCATACAAAAAAGCTCTGGATATGTGCATAAGCACTAGTAGCAAAAAAAAATTAACTTTACTTTAGTTTAAGGGAATCACGGAATGATGGAATTTTCCCCCATGTCAACCCCTTTTATGATAATCTGCATAAAGCTCCAATCCTGAAAGATTGGGATGGATTCAAGAGGAAAAATAGTGCCAAGCTAATAAATCAAAAATAACTACTAGTTTACCCCAAAAATTTCCTTATTTTGAACTGCTTTAATTCCATCAATGGTCAAAAATTAAACATTGAAAACTTGTATTTAGAATTTTTGACAATCAAAGAGTTTTTCTAAGATGTTTTTGAAAAACCACTGATTCGTAAATGATCAATAGCTGTGAATTTTGACTCTCACTCCATCTGTAGTGAAATCCATTGCAACTTTTGATTTTAGATGAATTTCATTGTCTCCAATCAAAAAGTTCCTTCCTTAAAAAATGCAAAAACAAAATAGTAGTATGATTTTACTAAGTATGGCCATAGCTGTCAACAAGGTCTACAAAAAGTTAGACAAACAAGACCAAATGTGGTTTCTACTGCAGCTGCATGGAAAAATGCAAGTATGAATCCGATACAAAGGTACTGCAGTGTCATTTTCACCAGAAAAATAGTACGCATTGCTGGTGTAGAAGGTATACAATATTGCAACTATTTTTTCCTTGCAAAAAAATAACTGAAATTTTTGCAATTGTTGGGAAATGTCTACAGAGAGGTGTCAATGACCTATCAAGCAGACATGTGACTGATGTTGTATTGCGAATTCCAAAACACTTTTACAGCGCAACAGATCAATTATGAGTGAAGGGCATCTTAGACAAACTCTAAATTCTAAATTTATTTCTGAATTTGTTATGGCTCTCTTTAGATGAAATTAAATTTCCAACTGATCTTAGCAATCCAAAAATATAATTTACAGAGAAGAGAGAACAACGAAAAACGAACAAATCGAGCACAGCAATCAGCGACGAGCGCGCGACGAGCGCGCGACGAGCGACGACGAAGTCCCCATGTTGTATGGATGACAGCATTAGGCGAAAAGATCGTCAAGGTCGTCAATTGACAATTTACTAAAATCAACTAAAACCAAGAGCTAGTACTTAGATAATGTCTCCCAACATGACAGAACATCAGCAACATGAACAGCAGCAACATCAGAAACAACAGGAACAAGAGCAATGCCCCACCACCCAAGGCATGCTCGAACTCGACGATTTGAGCCATACCACCAATGGTACCAATCCCAGCAATGATCTGTATGGAGGAGACGAGGGGCATGGTGGAGATGAAAGCTCCATCGACGAAGATGACACCGACGGCACTTCATACTCCATGCACCCCCTCTCCAATTCCCTAGCTCGCTCCACCAACCCTACCAATCCACATCCACCACGAGAGAGGCACCTGACGTACTTTCTGGGACATACCTTCGACACCACCGACCTCACTAACAATACCAATGATACCAATCGAATCCAGTGCTCCATGTCCCGATTCCAGAAAGAATTGTATTGGTTCACATACCGCAATGATTTGGTCGTTCCATTGCGTCCGTACGGGTATGCGGGGGGAAGCAAGAACTTGTGGACTGGGGGTATGGTCGGCTCCTCGAGTGCGACGAGTGCAACGAATGCTGCGAGTGCTGTGAATGGTACTGCGAATGCTGCAGTTACTTCAAATGGCACTTCGAATGTCACTGCGAATGGTACTGCGAATGGTATCAGTGGTGCAATGGAAGAGACGGGATCGGGAATGAAATCGGACGCCGGATGGGGCTGCATGCTCCGATCGGCGCAGATGCTCATGGCGCAGGCAGTGCGGAGGCATTTCACGTATCGGTACAATGAAACGTTGAGGAGGAAGCGTGAGAGGAGGAAGAATGGAATCAACGATTCAAACACTTCCAATAACTCAAATACTTCAAATGCTTCCAGCACTTCCATCGGTTCTACCAATGATGCCGACGCAGTCAATACAACAAACGCATCAAACACACCAAACGCAGGCAATGCCACGAATGGGAACCCACCAATGATTCACGAAGATCCATGGGAAGTGGAACGGATCGCACGGTGGTTCGCGGACTTTCCCAATTTTATTGATTTACATCATGATTTGGAGGAGGATAGTTTGGACGTGGACGTTTCTGACTTGGATGAGGACGATGGCGAAACTTTTGATGATGCCTACAATGACGAATCTGCTCTATATACGGATGATTTTGATAATGACAAGAAACCACACAAATCACATACATCACACACACCACAAAAATCAAGGTACGGAGACGGAGGCCTCCCCCAGCACTGGTACTCCCTCCACCAAATGGTCGCCGCCGGACTCGGCCTCGGAGTCCTTCCCGGAGAGTGGTACGGTCCCACCACGGCGTGTCATGTGTTGAGGGAGTTGAATGAGATTCATTGTGGGAGGAGGGAGGGGCTTGCGGGGAGGCTGAATGAGAGAATGGATGGAAGGGAGAATGGAAGGGGTGAGAAGCGTGAGGATACTAAGGATACTCATGATACTCGTGTCAAGTGTGACATGTTTCGAGTGCACATTGCCACGGAAGGATGCATCTACATGGATGCCATTCACAAACTCATGACCAAGAGTTCGCCGGACAAGGCAGCCGAGGCAGTCAAGGGGGAAACAACGGTCAAATCAGCAGAGAACGATGAAAAGGATGAGGGGGATACCAGCAATACCAACAGTGGTGTCATCGATCATCCACTGGCATTGCCTGGAGGGATGGAGGACCCTCTGCAAGTCCAACAACACAACCAGCACAACAAAAAACATAATACTCGACCCAGAAAGCACACCTTGGCAAAGGCACCACCACGTCCGCCATGCTATCAACCTGATCCCTCCATCCCTCCTCCCGGTCCACACCCCTTCGACCTGCACAACCTGTACAACACTCACTCACATCCAATCAACAATGCCACAAACAGCTCAAACAGCACAAACAGCACAAACAATTCAAACAGCACTGGCAGTGGCATCGAATGGGACACCTCCCTCCTCCTCCTCCTCCCCCTCCGTCTCGGACTGCAATCCATACCCACCCACACCTACGGAAGCACCCTGGCGAAATTGCTCTCGTTTCCTCAATCGGTGGGCATGTTGGGCGGGACTCCCAGGCATGCGTTGTGGTTTTATGGGGCGGAGGACGTGCTGGAGGAGGGTGAGGTTGGTGATGTTGGTGGGGGGGGTGGTGATGAAAAGGGAGAGAATGGAGAGAAGGGAAAGGGAGAGAAGGCTAAGGGGGAGAGGGTGCTGGGATGGCATGGTCTGGATCCGCACACTGTGCAGCCTGCACCACGAGGGACGCGCACCCTAGTCCACCCAACAAATACACCAACCACAACCAACTCACAAACCACACCCGACACACCCAACACACCCAACACACACACCGTCTCTTCAACGCCAACCTACCAATGGCAAGTCCAACTCACCGAAACCTACCTCCGATCCCTCCACACTTCTCCCAATGGCAAATCTGACAAACTGTTCCAAACGCACTCCAATCACTCCAAACCCATACCCTTATCGAAATTGGATCCGAGTTTGGCACTCGGGTTCTACTTTGAGAGTTATAGTGATTTTCAGTATTTTAGAAGATTGTTGGAAGGGTTGAAGGAGTGGAATGAAATGCATTGTGGTGGTGGTGGTGGTGGGGGAGGTAAAGAAGGCGGTGGTGGTAGAGGGAAGAAGGTTCCGGAGATTGTGACTATTATGGAGCGTACACCGAATTATGAAGTGGATGTGAGTTTGGCCATGAAGGGGATGATGGGAAAGAGTGGAAATGGTGGTGGTGGTGGGAATGGAGGGAAGGATGTGGACATGAGAGGTATAGAGGAGTTGGATGGAATGTCCATGAAGAGTGACGAGGATGGACTGGCTGAGAACCATGATGATTTTGGAATATTGAGTGAACAAGAAGAGGAGGAGGATGATGACGATGACGACTTTGTGCTGATATGAAGACAACACTGTTATTTCAAATCTTCAAATGTATCTATAGTGTCGCTACGAGCTATAAGAAGTATTCCTATAATGAATACTATGTTGGTAAAATAAGAAAATGCTTCAGAGATTCTATATCATTTTCACACGTATAGCAAAAGGAAAAAATCTTGAAATGATTCATTTTTCTCTTTTCTGCTTGTTCGAGTTGATGTTGTCTAATTCATACGTTGGTTCAAGATCATAATAAGTACAAATCAAATCCAAAAAATCTAACTTAAATAATGTTTGTGTAATTACATGTATTAAGTATTGCCATTGGCAGAAATCAGGAATAATTTTTCTCTCAAAGTCATTAATCCTTGTTACCCACAATGTTGAAACCAACAAAAGCATCCTGTGTCGAATTTATCAAGTTTTGGCATAAGTTGTAATGGATTGCAAAGTTTCTCAAAATGAAAAATAAAAAACACTGCTTCTACATGGAGATCTACATCAGACTTTACAAATAAATGCCTTCATTTTCAGTTGCCCCCAGGAGCAAAGGCACAATGAATTTTGATACAATATTGAGAAAAAGAAAAAGGATTTTTAGTTAAATTCTCATAAAAAATGCAGCAGTTTGCATAAGAAATAAATTTTATGTGACTATCATTGGTGATAATGGGTGAAAAATTACAAATGCAAAGAATGAAATATTTTTTTATTCAAAACATAAATTGATTATTTTTTTCTGAAAGAAAATGATTACAAGATATTCTTTCATTTCTACTCATCAAACTGTTTGATTTTCATCAACTGATACGTACTGGATAAAATAGTCAACAAAGTGATTAGATAATTTTATTTTTGACATTTTGTCTAATCTCAAAATTATCCTTTACTTGTAGAATGATTTACCAGCTGAATAAAACTACTATGAACATAAATTGTTGTACATTAGGCTTGCAATGCAGTCTTTTTGGGAGTTTATATATGAATACATACTTGAGGGGGCTATGGGCATTTCTCATGTTACATTCGCTGACTAAATGCATCATTTAGTGTGTGCAAGAAAAATGGAGGCAATGCCAAAAGTGTTTATTTAGATAACATGTTCCCCAGTTAAGAAGTTCCATTATTTTTGAGACCCAAAACCTCTGACTCACAATGATAAAGATCCTAGTTTCTTCAACTTACAAGTCATACTCTACCAATATGAGGTCTTTTTGCTCAATTCCTTCAACTTCAATATCCAACTTCTTACTATCATAATGATCTACCTAGTATGATTTTTTTACAATAGGAGAAAACTTTCAAATATCTGGTTTGCAGCTAAAGTTAAATTTACATTTACAGTAGATATTCATTTGTGAGGGGATTATTTTTTCTGTGTTGATATTAATTTTGAGATTTTTTTTCTCTTCACAAACATAACAAAACATCAAGAGAAACACCAGTTTCATTAGCACATTGGAACAAATAATATTCAATGAACAAACATTTGTAATCTACTATTCATCATTCATAATACATAATATTTTTTGCTAAGCCTTTTTTTTATGATCATTGATAATAATGCTGTATTTGATGACAACATCACATGTAATTATAATTTGATAATTTTGTTTGTTTTTTGAAACTAATGTGATGCTGTATGTTTTCTATTTCAATAATGATTTTTTTCTTTTTTCTGATGACATGGGTTATCAAACCAGTGTTTGTAAAAAATAATTAAGTAAATAATGTTTTAAAGTTACTTTTTACTAATTTGAATTTTAAAAATCAAGTACAATAATATTGTGCCCATTTCACTGCAAAGAACAATGTCTCAAAATTGAAAATCTATTTTGGCACAAAAGAAATAACTATTATTGTTGATGACAATGCATGGTGTGCACATTAATAACAAATAATTTCAATCACAAAAAAAAACAATGAAGACACTCTGTTTTTAGTATACTTGAATAAAAAGTTAGTATTTATATCAGCAACTCAATTCAGTGTGGAGGCCACCTCAAACACCACTCAGGAGCAGCATATTTCTCAAAATTAAATATATTCTTCTGTCAATTAGCTTTAGCATTTACAGTTGAAAACTCTACTACATTTATTGTCATTAACCATGTGTGTCTTCCAAGTTTTCTTAGTAATTAGTGGTAATTTATACATCTAACACCAACAATGCACTTCTGACTCCAATTTTCAATAATTCTTAGCATGTGTATTCTCTTGATTGGGACAAAGGGTTATTGATTATGAGTCACCTGCAGGCATGCAAAATATAGGTGCTATGTACATTGCAATACTTTTCAAGGCAGCAAATAATAATTTCTAGCCTTTTATTTTATGCTTCCAAAAAAACATGACATATCAGAATACACTCTCAAGGATTTCAAGTGAGATCCAGGTGCATGGAAGAGTAATGACTTCATTCATTTTGTTTGTGTCACCCCACTCTGTCTTTGCTAGATGTTTTCTTTCAACTATGCCATCATCAATATCCATATGCTGTCTGTAGGGATGTCATAGTAATATGACATGACAGCCAACTGCGTCATACAAATGGGACATTCTAAACGACAATGAAAACCCAACCAATTGCACCATTCAGGTACAAAAGGGCAATGCTTTAACCCCCCAAGCAATTGTTCTTTTATTCTGGGTTCATTTGATTGGGTTTTGGTTGAGTTATCTAACTCAATGTGTGGTTCCTAAGGGCCGCCAACAACCGTCCTGTGAACTGCGGTTAGATGTGGAGTTGTCCGTAGTACCTTCGGACATCTCCAAAGGTGAGTGTTGGTTGCTCAAATGTGCTGCCAACACAGCCACCATGGACGGCATTAGTTTTATTTTTAAATTGGTAAATAGGTCTACCTAATTCTATGGTACTACAGTATGGTACACCACCTATTGAAAATTAAAAACAAAGTGTCTGCAAGCACAATGACAAGAAAAACAGCTTCTGCCACCTTCCTTGCCCTTGTGCTTGTAGTTGAAGCAATAATTGCAACAAAAATTGAACCAGCAGACAGGATAGTGCTGCTGTTTTTAAATTGTCCCATTTTTGTTGCAGCCACCATGGTGGTAAATGATGGCTTCTGGTGGGAGGTTGTTGTTTGTTTTTGTGAGTTTTTATTAACCTCTAAAAGTCAGTTGACCAGAGTGATGAAGTTGCACAAAACAATAAAAAAAGTGAGAAATATGAAAAACTAATGATAAGTGTGGGAATCGAACCCTCGCGCCAACATGCATATTAATGCAATGTGTAATTGTGTGTACCGCTAATTCTTCATGACTGTTTTCCTGATTTCCTGCAAATCAACATATTAAAACTTTTAAAAACAGAAACACACCAGTTCTACACAAAACCCCATAGAAGGAAGACTACGTCACATTATTATGACACACCTTTTTTTCATTTTTTTTAAAAAAACCAATTTCATCAACACCCATCAGAGATGGGCCATAGAGAGGCATTTAATCAACATCCAACAATCATCCAAGTATGCAGATATACTATTTGGACCATGGCCAACAAGACTGTTCTTTGGGATTTTTATAATATTGGTGTTTACACATCATAAAATCTACCTACTTTCAACTCAATTTTGTGTCATATTAATATGACATAGTTGGCCTACAGACAGCATATATCACCACCCCCCTCCACACAGAGTAAGTGAGATAATATCATATCCAAAATAGGTCATCCATATCTGATATGGAAAGCACCTTTGAAAAGAGAAGAGTTGATTGTCATATCTGATGTGATAATTCAACCATTTTGATAGTAAGTTTCATTTTTGATTGAATTTTTGATGCACATGACATAGCTACAGCACTACCAGCCAACAAATTCATAATCTCTATTTTCATTTTTGCACTGTCATTTTATCTAGTACCCATGCTTAAACCATCATTACCATTGCTGATAACCTTTCCAGTGAAATTTCTGAAAGCCCATTGCATGTACTGCTGTCCATATGTTCATGTTACTGTTGGCATTTCACACATTCTAGAGAGTTTGTATCAATATTGATTTTACTTGTTCTAGCAACATCTGTCCTTGTCAATGTTGATAAGGCCCCATGAGCATGTAATCATCACAATCATTCAACATCATATCTCAAATGTTCTCATTGCTGCTAATACTAATGTGGCTACTATTTATGACCATGCTGAAATGGTTGCTTGTGTATGTACCAATAGCTATGTGCAGTGTTATCCTTGCCTACGATAAAAATGTTTCACATTTGTAAGAATTTTAGGCAAGATAAGTACATTTTTTAGTATGTCAGTACATTTTAATTTTAAGTAAATGCTTGTCTTATTTATCTCACATCTGTGGGCAATTTTTTGATATTTGAGTGAACTTATATATTTTTGGAGAGCATTTTTTATCACATGTCAATTTTCAATTTGTCTAACAAAACAAACTAAAGTCATGCCAGATTCAGTATCAGCTCATTGAGAGCACCAAAATCAGCTGTAGTATATTCCATCATATTCAGTTCCCTGAACCATGTTGATGAGATAATTTGTTCTTTTCTTGCTGGGATGACCCTACATTCATCCCATCAGAGTTGCTATAACTGTTATTTGCTCCCATTGTGACTATGTTATTCATGCTCATATTTGTTGCAAAACCAAAATCTACCTAAACTATATGTAGCAAGATGTAAGTTAGGTTTAAAAAAATTATGGGAAAAATTAGCTACTCTACAGTATCTTTAACGTGTTTTGTTTTTGTCCTTATTTTGCTGGTATTGGTCTGAACATTACCTTTCCAGAAACATGTTTTCCTACAACAATTACATTGACCTGTTTTAAGTGAAAAAAGTTACTTTTGTTTTTGGAAAGAAATATTATTTGCATGTGATGATTTGCATCATATAAACTTTTATTTTTTTGGAATAATAATTTGATATAGAAAAAGTAATATACTGTTTTCATCTTTTAAAATTGAGAAATTTGAAATATTTTTGCATGAAATCAAATAATACAAAGAAATAAGAGAAATTTTTGAGATTGAACTAAGTTTACTAATATGGACAGTTTCACATATCTCAATTATATTTATTCATGATGTATTGGTCTGATTCAATTATAATAGTTAACTTGAAAAGAACTCATTAAGCAATTTCAGATGATTTTATTATTTGCGAGCTTTTTGATGTTCAACCACCTCCACATGTCACTGTCATCATCAAGAACTGATGTTTTACTCTTGAAGTTTGTTAAACCATTCAGCACAAAGAGAATGATCCTAAAATAATATGTAGGAATTAATATTACTGCTAAGGTTATACTGTCTCTGTGTCACAGGTCTGTGTCCTTTAGTTAATGCAACAATAGACTGAATGAAGATATCAATATTAATACTGGTTGTATCTTACTGTCTTACCCTCATATTCATCTTCTTTGATGAAGGAATTGATATTGTTGGTGAGTTTTTACTGTCCTCCCAACATTTTGTCATCTCATCAACATTTAGTCTGATGAAGGAATTGGTATGCAAGTTTTGCAAGGTCTGTCATACCTCATGAGAAAATAGGTAAATATAATCATCCGAGTGGTGAAAAGTATTCATATCGTAGTACTATGATTTTTCCCCAACGTCAGTGTTTTAGTGCAAGGTAGCACTCTTTTAGGTTTGGCATTTTGAAATAATTGTGAGACTACATTGCCAGATACGTAAGTACTTATGGCATACAACATACTCTAAGACTGCATCATAAAACACTCCCCTCAAGACAATCCAAATCATTTGAGGCTTGGGTTGTCAACTGATCAGTCAATATGGAACATGGAGAAAACTAACTCCATACAAAGTTGTTTGACCACATGGTCTACATCCACTACATCAGGTGGTTCAGAGTTAGCATCCTAATCCACCTGCACATGGCTTCCCTGCATCCTGCAGCAGCAAAGCCATCCCCACTAGGAGTGGTTAGAATAAATCTTACTTCACTCCCCTCCCCCCACCACACATAGATGTGGTGGAGGAGCATCCTCACAAACCCCCACCTCTTCTCACAAGCAGCCAATGCCTTTGTCATGAGATCAGCCACATTGAAGTTTGTGTTAATATACGCCATCCTCCACTCATACCTGCACACCCCTCTCTTACAAAGTGGTAAGCAATGGAGTTTGACTTTTTTTAAAGTCAAGCCAGGGTTGGAGGTATTCACCAGCACAGACGGGTTGTCTCCATATACATAAGCTGGTACATTCACAGGTATCCCCATCATGCACAGTTTGTAACAAAGCCCCCTCATGTATTCAGTGGCATGTTTCATAGTCATGAATTCACTTCTAAAGGTGCTTGTCTCACAGGTCAATTGTTTCTTGCTGAACCAGTAGATTGACACCTTGTTTAGAAACACAACAAACCCAGTCCTAGACTGTCTTGTCATTTCCTCTCCTGCATAATTGCTGTCCAGGTACTCTCTGATGGTTAAACCAAGTCCATGGGGCTCCGGCATTCCTGGCATGGAGTTTTATATTGACTGTCCTCTAGTTGAGATGTTGACGCCTCTTCCACTTGCACTCTATTTTCTTGCTCTACTTCCTCTTCCAGCTGTGTACACAATGAATGTTGTGTAGATCTATCCAAGTTCTGTTCATCCTCAAGTTGCTGACTAGATTTGACACCTCCTGGTGTAGGTGGTTGAAGCTGCTGTTGGACTTCTTTTGCTGCTTGCCTTAAATTCTCTACCACTGTATCTTCAAATCTCTTTAATCTCTTGGTGGTATTGACATATACTGCTTTCACCTTCTGTGTAAAATCCGCATCCGCAATCTCACCAGAAATCTTGTCCATGCACACCTGCACCAGCTCTTTGATCTCCTCCTCTGTTGGCAATTATTCATTGAGTTCCTTAATCATCTCCAACTGGACCACCACTTTGTCTTGCACCTTACTAACTGATTTTAATTTTGTTTCCAACTCAAATTTGATATTCTTCAGGTAGTCCATCTTCTCATCAATTGCCAATATCTGTTGCTTGTTAATTTGCATGATAGCACTCACCTCCTCCAGATGTTGAGCTGAAGCCTTTTCTATCTCAATGTAATTCTTCTTGAGCTACAATGCCCTATTCAGTTTGTGTTGAGAGGCTTTATCTCTTTCTTCTGCTGTCACTAACTTCCGCTGTGCCACCTTGTCACATGCTTCTGCAGCCTCCAATAACCCTTGGACTTTCTGTAACATGTTGAAGTTCTCCTCTTTCAACCTTGCTTCATTGTCTACTCATCCTTGTGCAACCTTGTCTGTTTCCAATGTAGTGTCCAATTTGATTTTTGCCTCTTTACACTTTTGCACTGCCTCTTCAAATACTTTCTTTGCACCCGTGTGCATTTTTGTCCCATCCAACAATTGTATGTTTGCTAGGAAAGATGCTCATTCATAACTCCTTTGCATCTGTGCCCAGCTCACTTGCTGCTTTATATTTTGCAGCTGCCATCATTTGCATTGATTTTGGGGATAAGCCCTCCAACTGAAAACCTTTAGGGGGGTATAATTTCCTTGTTCAAATTGGAAGCCAGATGCAGGTATGGCATCCCCCCCATAATCCACATGAGGTTGTTGTTTTAGAGGCAATGGTTGAAAAAGTAAAGTCTGTGTAGTTGGTGTCTTGACCTCCTTGTTAATTTTCTCTGCTCCCACTTGTTCATTCCTCTTGTCCCTTTTCAACACCAACTGAATTTTTGAATTTTTGTCCTGTGTTTGTAAAATTGCATTCCCTTCCAATGGGGAGTTTCTGAACATCTCATTGATCAATTCCAACTCATCATCCAACACTCATTTCATCTGTGAGAACAAATCTTCCAAAGAATGCTGTTCCAACTGACCCGCTATTGTTTGTTCCTCCACCGGTGCATTCACCAAACCATCTTCCAATGGTGGTGGGGTTGACACCAGAATTGGTCTTTCATCTGCCGCCATATCCTCCATATGCTGAAATACTGAACAATTCTTTGGTGTCAATATGTCTGTCATTGTTTTTGTCAGGGTTGTTGTTGGCATATGATGTGTTGTTGATGGTGTCAGCATGTGGGAGGCTATCTCATCCTTGTGTTCTCCCAATTGATCATCCCATGTGTTGTTGTATTAATGTTGTTGAGAGGCTGTTGCAGTTGCATAGGGGTTATTCAATGCCCCCAATTGTTGGCTTGACCTCACTGGTGGCTT
Source organism: Thalassiosira livingstoniorum (assembly GCA_036939595.1). Lineage (NCBI taxonomy): Eukaryota > Bacillariophyta > Thalassiosirophyceae > Thalassiosirales > Thalassiosiraceae > Thalassiosira > Thalassiosira livingstoniorum. The sequence continues at coordinate 2,019 of JALLOT010001025.1, read as the reverse complement.
CAATGGCATCTTGGCATTCAGCCTGTCAAGCAATGTTGACTGGCGGTGCTGGGCTGCCTTCTTGTGTTTTGTAGGCATCTATTTCTAGTGTATAAATTGAGGAAGCTACGCCTCTGGCAGTGTTGTAATAATTTTGTGTCAACAAGCATAGCTTGTTATCTTAGCGCCACAGGCAAAATTTTTGGCATCTTAACCTAACAGATCCTGTCCTCCTAGGCTACCATTGTAGTTTACTAAGAGGATAGATGGGATAAGTAAGTACTATATCATACTTATACTATCTACACTCTAACATTGGCAACTTGCAAGCAAGGCAAATCTATGCACTTGCACATAGACTACCTTGTTTAGTGTTAACTGTACCTTATGATTTACATATGCCCTAATTAAGACAAATCTAAAATGCTGGGGCAATCAAAACCAAGCGCTGCAGCTTCTTGCTTCAAATTACATTGTTATTAGGTTCTGCCTCCATCAGCATTATTTTCATTTTTTTGAATTACAACCTGACGCAATCCGATTTGGATTCAATCCATGGAACTTGGACTGAGTGTTGTGACGATCATGCCAATTTCATGCTTGCAAGTGCTGTTGCCCAATAAATGTGCATGTTTGGTGTGCTACTCTTGAAGCCACAAATGATGATGGTGGTGCTACATTCAAAGCCAGGGATGGCAATGAAGGAGCTGCCTTTGAATCCAAGGATGACAATGACAGTGCTTCACTTGAAGCCAGGGGTGATGATGCTGCCTTCAAATCCAGGGATGATGCTGCTGCTTTGACACGGGGAATGATGCCGCGGCTTTGAAGCTGGGGACAAAAATGCTGCCTTCAAAGCCAAGGACAATGCTTCTGCTTTGAAGCTGGGGTTGACAATGCTTCCTTTGAAGTCAGGGACAACAATGCTGCTTCCAATCTGGGGACAACGCTGCTTTCTTCAAAGCCAGGAATGATGCTGCTGCTTTGAAGTCAGGAACAACAGTACTGTGCCTTCAAAGCTGAGGACAACAATGCCCCTTCAAAGGCAGGGACAACAGTGCTGCCTTCTAAACCACAGGTAATGATGCCATGTCAGAAGTTGATCAAGCATAAATGCTTAGTTTTCAGTTTTACTGCTTAAACAGTCTAAAAACAAAATATGTACTTAGAATTACCAGTCTACAATCCAAAAGTGACTCTAGGGCTTTTCAGTTCTTAGCTTGATCCATGGGAGCACTCCCACTTCATCAAGGACATGTCAATACCCAAAAATAATAGCACTAAACTACTAAAATCTGACAGATCTTGCCATCACAGATTATATTAACTGCTAAAACATTATTTTTAAATGACAAGAGCAAGTACTGTACATTGTCACCAGATGCAACAGTTTCATCAAATAATATGGATAAACCCCATGATATGTGCTTCAATGAATGAAACACTTTCCTGTACCCCTAGATTGTACTTCATTATTTCCATTGTGTGCTTTGTTGTGGGTAGTGAGTTGCTTGCTGTGTTGTGTTGTGTTGTGTTGTTGGTTGTTGGTTGGTTGTTGTTGACTCTTTGTTCCATGTTGTACAATTGTATGTAAGGCCCGCAGTTTAAATATTATTAAGTGTATGGATTAGTGAGAGAATGAGAATGATAACATCTGGTGTGAGAGATAAGTTACGTGTGAAAAGGATGGTGGGTCTAGGGCAATAGGTGTGGAGATAATTGTGTCAAGTAGAGTCATATGCAGAATCATGAGGCTACTAGTCTGAGTAGTAATCCCAGTGGAGAATAGATTAGAAATGAACTTCAACCAGCCATCTAGAGGGCAGGTTGAAACCTATTTACTCTTGAATATGTAGAATAGATTATTCTACCACAATATGTTGTGCATAGTACTTACAATAACGTATCAAAAATCAATTCTACCATACATAAGACAGTTCAGGGCCAATAGCGCACCAAAATGGCCTCAGTTTGTCCGCCAAGGAAATAGGACTTCTACACACCATTGCAAAGCTCTGTTCAGGGAGATCGGAAGAGCAC
>JALLOT010001024.1:0-16556 GCA_036939595.1 Thalassiosira livingstoniorum | reverse complement strand
ATTCTCTCAGATCTAGTCCGGACAATGTCCGTTTTCGTACCTCTGGTTTGCTATAGGTTATGAGGAATACGCCCAGTTCTCTGCAGATCTGAGGGGTAGAACTCACCTTCGTATCCAGTAAGTCTTTTCACCAGTCATCCGGCGTCTTTCGTCGCAGTAATCCATCGTCGCATTCCGGTCTCGAACCGCAGTTCCAATTTGTCATTGTTTCGAGCACACTTGGCATCGTGTCGCTCCAGTCCTGTCTCCCTTTAACTTCCACAACGTCGTGCGAAGTGTTCGAGCTTCGTTAGCTCCAGTCGTGTTTCCTTCCTTCGATTCGTCGCTCTCTCCGTCGAACGTCGCCATTCGAACGTCGTCATTGTTGGTCTCGTCGTCATTGTTTCAATCTTTCAAAGATGTCAAGTGACTCCGTTGATTCTTCCCTGGTCATGGTCGATCCACGCCGTGTCTCTTCCGCCAATGATGACGCCTCCGCCGTCGAAACCCCTCGTCGTGCAGCAGGTTTATTCGGTGGCATTCGTGATCGTCTTTCGAGTGTCAGACTTGCTGACACCGATACCATCGTCGAGTCGAACGAAGCTGATACCTCCATTGATTTGGACGGACAAGTCAACTCCGAGACACCATTTCATCCTTCTCCATCCTCACGAACGGAGAGGGAGGTCACGTCGCCTCGCGACCCCAATGCCTCCGTGAGCGGTCACTCCAGTCATCCCATCTCGACGAATTCTTCGAATGCACGCAAGCTGCAGGGGGATAAGGGAGCCTCACGGGACTCCATGCAATCGACGCAGTCATCCAAGAGCAAGAAATCTTTGAAAGACAAGAAGAAGAAAAAGAAGCGCAAGAAAAAGAAGTCCAAGAAGTCCAGGAAGCGCTCGTCCCGTCGCTCCCGTCACCATAAACGTGGGTCTCGTCATCATCGTCACCACTCCTCGTCCGACGACAGCTCTGTCAGCTCCAGCTCTTCATCCTCCTCAAGCAGTTCCAGTAGTTCATCCTCGTCTTCTGACAACTCCTCTCATTCATCATCCTCGTCAGATAGTGCTTTGGTAAATGCGGTGGGAATTTCTCTCCTAGTAACCAAGCGTTCCACCAAGCAACATCGTTCCTCGAAGGTGATTATCAGCAAGAAGGAGTGGGGTAAAAAGCCGAAAGATATGCAAAAAGTACGTGACATTGCAACCAAGCCACTCAAGACCAAGTTCGTCGATCCAACAGTGAATCCGTCCGACATTTCTGATAATTTTTCTGCGCTTGCCGATGAAACTTTTGACTACCAACGCGCCGTCCACGAATATGTTAAACGGCTGCTCGAATATGATCTTGATGGTGGCTTTTGGGTGCCTGATACCCTTGACTACGACGAGTCTGATCCCGACAGTATTCTGGCTATCGATCGTTCCTGCTACCGGTACCTCCCCACGGATTGGAAATCAATTTCAAAGGAAGTTGTAATCAAGCACCAAAGGGCTCTCTCGTTGTGTGCTGGTCACCTCGAAACTACTGCCGATTCATGGGCGCAGGACCTTCTTGTCGCTTCGTCTGATCCATCTTTGCATGCAATGGTGCAGGAAGATATGCTCCAACTCCACGATGATATGGCTATTGGAGGAGTGTCGACATTTTACTTCACTGTAAGCCGTCAGGTCTCTGTCTCGCAAGAAACTACAGATTTCCTTCGCTCTTTTATTCAAAAGTTTGACATTCGCAACTTTAAGGGTCAAGATATCAGTGATGCAGCGCGCAAGATTCGCTCAGTCAGTCGTTATCTCGGTGACGATCTCCCGTCCAATTCCTTGACTTGTATTTTCGACGGCATGGCTTTGGCTGATAATGCAGATTTCAAGCAGTTATGCTCAACGCAGAAATCCATGTACAACATGCATGCCTACCGCGAGTCCGTCAAGAATGTTCCCCTTTCGAAGCAGATCAATGATGCCCTCACGGATCTTGAGCGGTTGTACAAGGCCAAGCGTGCAGCTCGTGCATGGGATGGTGTTGATCGCGAAGCACAGAGTGCCTTCGTAGCAGAACAACCCACCAAACCACCCCGTCGTCCGAATGGTGGCCGTGGTGATGGCAATGGTCGTAACAATGGTGGTGGTCGTGGTGATGGTAATCGTGCTCGTGGTGGTGATGGCAATCGTCCTCGCTTCCCGTGGAAATGCAACTATTGTGGCCGCAAAGGGCACAAGGCATCCGAGTGTCGCAAGCGCATGACAGATCAGCTCACGAAGCTTGCATCCGATAAAGTTTTGAAGTCGGGCAAGACCAAGGATGTAAAGTTCCTCCAACACGTGCTTACCCTTTCGGCATCCAATAACTCCACTGCAAGTGATGATGATTCGGCTCCAGACAATGATGCAAATGCGGATGCAGATGCGGATGCCAGCGACAATGGTGCCGAAGAGAATGAAGATCAAAGCGATTCAGACGATAGCTACTACGCTGCTACAGCTGCATTAATGCGTGGCCTGGGAAACTCCTAGGCAGTGGGTCTTCACTTGGTCCCCACGATCGCCTCTTCATTTCATTTATAAAAATGCTCCAAGCTTTTCATGTTCATCCTTTCCTTTTATGTCTGTCATTCCTTCCCTGTGTCACCGCTTCAACTACAACTGATCCTTCGTACAACTACTTTCAGCTACCTTTCTTCTTTTCTCTTCTCGTTGTGGTTTTGTGTCTTCTCTTGATCCTTTGGCGCCAACTCCCATTGTGGTTTATAAAAGTGTCTGTCATCTGGCACGCCGCAGATTTGGTTGTCTTTTCATCAGCTGACACTGTCGAGGCTCCGCCACCAGCCCCTGACCCCGACCCCTACCATTTTCTTCACAATTGTTGGTGTTCTTTCCTTCATCCTCTTCTTCCAATTCTACCTTTCTTACGTCGTTTGAGTCATACATTCATTTCGTCAAGTAAATCATCGATTATTATCAGTTATCCCATCCTCTTTATGTCATTACTATTCCTACCTTTTCATCTATCTCCTTCGGCTTCAACGTTCGATCATTTCTTCACAATTGCAGTCCTATTTAGTTGTTTCTTCCTTGTGATATACTTCCTTCCGCATTGGATTGCATCGCTTCAGTTTTCTTCATCTATTATTCTTCGTCCACCGCCTGTTCCAAATTGGATTTGGTTTTTGGCGTTCTTCAGTGGTCGTTTGTGTCTTGGCGTTGTTGGTCTCATGCTTTGTAGCAACCAACACTTCGGGCTTACTTCTTGTGGCCTTTATTGCATAGTTTCTCTCTTCATTGGTTGGTCTCCTTGGCTCCAGGAAGCACAGTCTCGTGTCATTCAGCCTCTTTTTGCCATTATCTTCGAGCCTTCTAGTCGTTGTGAACTCCCTTCTGTCATACCTTACGCCTATGCGCGTTCTTGGATGTATATCTCTCCCCACCAATCTGGTTCGTTGGTCATCCTTTCACCCAATCGATTTTGTCCTTTGAAAGCTCTTTATGTCGGCATACACAACCTTTGGTTCGACGTTTCAGTTGCCTTCCTACAGCAGTTTTCAGCCCAACCTCCATCAGATCCAGAGTTCAACTTCCTTCGCCCCACTGCAGCTAAATCTTCTCGTGCATTTCGGCTTTATCTCTTGCGTTTGCGTCGTCCTCCAATCAAACAACGTCACCGTCTCCATCGTTGGCATAGAGAACGTGCTGCGGCTTTGCACTCGCCTTCGCCATCTCCAATCATTGCCACCTCCAGTAGGACTTCGTGGTCCATGCCGCCTGGTTTTCGCCTTCGTTTCTTTGGTACTTTAGGTGTCGATGGCTTGATGGAGTTCCTCCTTGGTCTCTCGCCATTAGATTGGTTTGATGTCCTCCTTCGTTCTTACACCATCTGGCAGTGTAGTAGGCCATCATTTTGGACAGTTGGCTCTTTCTCTCTCGTGGAACATGATTCATCACCTCCATTCTCGTATGATGATGGTTTTGCGTGGCATACTAGTCATGATTGGCAGGCAGTTCTTTCTTCATTCGATGTGTTACTATGTCCCTACACGGACAATTCATCAATTGAATTCTTTCCCACCTCCGTCGTCTGCATCAACTATAAGACACGTCGAGGTATTGCAAGGCGTGCCCTCAAGGCCCATCTCTGCCATTCAAGTCCGTTGTCCTCTCCTGCCCCAAGTCCAGAACCTCCTCCTACTCAAGCTTGGGATCTCCTTGTCAGCTCCTTTCTCTCACAATTCGATCCCAGTGCTTTTGTGGAGTCCATGTTCCATTTTCATTATGTGCCACGCCGTCGTCGTTTATCATCGGTTGGTCATCGGTTGGTCAAAGGTATCTTTCCTTCCTCCAAGTTCAAATTTGGTTCTCTACGTGTCAATGTGTCCTACGTCCCATCAATCTCCACGTTCAAAGCTTCTCGTGATCCGTCTTCCACGCCCCTCATCGTCGACACGGGCGCTTCGGTGTGTATTAGTCCACATAAAGAGGACTTCATCTCATACTCTCCAAGCAAAGTCACCATCAAGGATCTCTCTAATTCGAATCAAGTCCGTGGTGAGGGTATGATGCGTCTGGCTGTGTTGGCTCAAGATGGCAGTGTGTTTCATTTGGAAGTAATGGGATATCATATTCCCAATGCAGAGGTTCGTTTGGTTAGCCCTCAAGTTGTATTGTCCACATATGGTGGTTGCATGATGCAAACTGCACGTTTATGCACCATTTCCTTGGACTCTGGTGTCACTCTTGAGGCCGTCATCTCGCCACATAACAACCTTCCACTCCTGGACATGGCGCCTTCTACTTGCAGTACTTTATGGTCTGATGCTTTTGGTTTCACTTTGGTTGATGGTAGGGTTCTTCATCCTTCATGTGATTCCAAACGACCTTCAGCACTCTCAGTTTTGTTAGAGACTAACTCCAATCTCTCCGCCGGCCAGAAAGAGTTATTACTCTGGCATCAGAAGGTGTCACATGCCCATCTCGCTTGGGTCCAGTCGTTGCTGCGTGATCGTAAATGGTTGGTGGATCCTACAATCGGTGACGCCCTTCACAAAGGTCCTTTTCTTCCATCCAAACATCCACGTGGTTCCAAATGTGACTTCTCTGGGCTTCGTTGTCAATCCTGCCAGCTTGCAAAGTCTCATATTCGTTCACCCGACTGCACCCATCAGAAGAAAGCCACTCCAGTTGACCCACGCCAAATGATCCTTCGACAGAACCACATCCAGCCTGGCGACTGCATCTCCGCCGATCATTATGTCTCCCATTCCCCAGGCAGACTTCCTAATACATTCGGCAAAGAACGTCGTGGCTTTGTTGGTGGCGCCCTCTATGTTGATCATGCAACTTCAAAGATTTTCAATTTCTGTCAATTGTCTCTCACCAGTTCAGACACCATTCGTGGCAAGCACCAGCTCGAGCAAGCCGCCGAAGCTCAAGGCTTCAAAGTCAAGCGTTATCATGCAGATAATGGCATCTTTGCGTCCCGTGAATTCCTTCAACATTGCAAAGATCGTGGCCAATCGGTTAAGTTTAGCGGTGTCGGCGCACACCACCAGAACGGTGTTGCAGAACGCAGCATCAAAACCATCTGCCAATGGGCACGTGCTAACCTGCTCCACCTAGCTCTCCATTGGCCTACCGCTGCTAAGGTTAATTTGTGGCCGTTCGCAATGAACTACGCAGTCTGGATTTGGAACCGTCTACCCAGCCAATCCAACGGGTTAACTCCGGATGAATTGTGGACCGGTGCAAGATCTGATCACCTGGATCTCCGGCGTGCCCATGTTTTTGGTTGTCCAGTGTATGTTCTGGATCCTCGCCTCCAAGATCACAAAAAGATACCGAAGTGGGATCCTCGTGCAAAGCAGGGAATGTTTTTGGGCTTCTCTCCTGACCATTCTTCACTCGTGCCGCTCGTCATGAATATGGTCACAGGGAAGGTTTCTCCACAATACCACGTTGTGTTTGATGACAAGTTTCAAACTGTCAGTTCTACTGTGGATGTTGACTCCTTGCCTGCCATATGGAGTAAATTATTCAAGTGTACTCGCGAGTTTTATCTTGACGAAGAGTTCGATGACCAAGGCAACCAGACAGTTCCCTATCCTCCACTTGACCCAGAATGGATCGACCCTGATTCAGTCATCAAACAGCACGACTTGTTGCCCACGGATGTTCCGTTCCCACATGCCCCAGTCGCTCCAACTTCCCAACCAACTCGTCGCCGTCTACAACCGTCTTCTTCTTCCATTCCAGTCGTCGATTCCCTGCCTACTCTCCCACCCGACACCGACATTGTCCAGTCTTCACCCTCCATGATTCCAGTATCAGGTTCATCTCCAACTGCCGATTCCATTGTTGCACCTCCATCTTTGTCAGGATCAACTGACGATAACATCAGGGTTCCAGTAGCAGCTTCAGAGGGAGTGTCAAAGGGAGTACCAGCGGGAACTTCAGAGGGAGTACCAGCAGGAGCTTCAGAGGGAGTACCAGCAGAGGTTTCAGAGGGAGCGCTTGATGCCACACGTCGTGATGCAGCATTACCTTCGCCTTCACCCAGCCATCTCCCTACCCATTCCCCTTCGCCGTCAGATACTGCTCCTGACTCGTCAAGTGTCTCAGTTCCTACTTCTCCGGCCCCACCACCCTTCATTGAACGACGGTATCCACTTCGACGTCGCACCGGTTCTTACAAAGATGGTCCGGCTAAGGATAGACAATTTGGACCATGGCTAGTCAACCTTGCTCGTTTGGGTTTGTTGCTCAATATATCTTCAGTTCGTTTTTGGGGTCAACCACCACATGCTGTCACCTCTCCTTTGGCTTCATACTCCCTTGAAATGAAACGTCACTGTGCCGAAGTTCCTCTTCTTTCAGACAGTTGGGCTGTGGAACGTTCTTCCTTCCTTCGTGGCAATTTTGGATTCCTTAGCAGGCACATTACTCCCGATCTGGACGACGTGTCACAGGTGTCAGAGTTCAGTCCCCATCTTCTGCTCGCTAAGAGTTCAAAATACAGCGACGACAATCCCAGTTGGGACATGGCAATGAACGGGCCATATGCTTCTGAGTACTGGCAAGCATGTGAAGTTGAGATGAACACTTTACAAAACGAAATGGAATCCTGGACTCTTGTTCGTCGGACACCCGACATGAAGGTGCTCCTGTCTACTTGGGCCTTCCGTCTCAAGCGGTACCCTGATGGTTCTCCAAAAAAGTTTAAAGCTCGTTTCTGTGTTCGTGGAGATTTGCAGAAGGATGTTGATCCTTTCGAAACTTGGTCACCAGTTGTAGAATGGTCGACAGTTCGACTTCTCCTGGTTATCTCTTCCATCCTCCGCCTTCGTACTGCCCAAGCAGACGTCACCGCCGCTTTCCTTCATGCACCTCTCAAGCCTGGTGAGAAAATATATGTTCACCAAGCCCGTGGTTTCAAGGGTGATCCGGATTACGTTTATTCGCTGAGGCGTTCAGTTTATGGACTAAAGGCCGCCCCGAAGTACTGGTTCAATTACATCTCTGAGAAATTTCGAGCCTATAACCTCGAACAGTCAACCCTTGACAGCTGTTTGTTCGTCGGCTCCAATCTCATTGCAGTGATCTATGTTGACGACGTTTTGCTCTTTGCACGGCTTGAATCATCCATCTGTTCGTTCATTGATGCTATGGTGAAAAATGAAATTCAACTCCGTCTTGAAGGTACTGCCGAAGGCTTCCTTGGTGTCGACATCCAACGTCGTCCACATCCCGACGGTCGCAGCCTTGACCAGTTAGTTCTCACTCAGTCTGGACTTATCAAGCGCATCATCAAAGCATGCAATTTATCTGTCACCGACTCTAACAGTGCAACAACTCCGTCAGAGTGTACACCATTAATCAAGAATGAAAACGGTCCTCCAGCATCTGGCTCCATCAACTATGCCAGTGTCATCGGTATGTGTTTATACTTAGCAGGCCATAGTCGTCCTGAAATAGCTTTCGCCGTCCACCAGTGTGCACGATATAGCTTTGCACCAAAGCAGATTCATGAAGTGGCTTTGAAACGTATTGCACGTTATCTCCTGGGTACCATCGATAAAGGGCTTGTACTTTCGCCATCCAACTCCCTTGACGTCGATTGCTACCCCGACGCTGACTTTGCTGGCCTTTACAGCCATGAAGATCCTCAAGATCCACACTCGGTTAAGAGCCGTACAGGTTTCGTCATTCTTGTGGCAAATTGTCCCATTATTTGGAAGAGCAAGCTCCAAACAGAAATTGCCCTGAGCACCATGGAAGCAGAATATGTTGCTCTCAGTACCGCTTGTCGGGATTTGTTCCCACTTGTTGACAAAGTCAAGTTCCTGTGCAACTCTGTCGGTCTGCTTAGTCGTCACAATACGCACATGCATATCAAAGTCCACGAAGACAATGTCGGCGCCCTCACACTCGGTCGTCTAGAACCTCGTCGCATGACTCCACGTTCTAAACATTATGCATTGAAGTATCATTGGTTCCGTTGCCAGATTAAGCCTCGAAATATTCAACTGTTGAAAGTCAATACCAATGACCAGTTGGCTGATGGTTTCACGAAGGGCCTCGGTCCCGAAAAGTTCCGTCAGATGCGTCTGAAGCTCTGCGGTTGGTAACCTCCAAGCTCCATCCGAGAGGGAGTGTAGAAGTCCACAGCTGCCGCGTCTAGTTTGACCGTTGGCACTCGCCTCAACCTTCGTACTGCCTACATACATACGTCAGACTCGTATGTCTTGCTACATATTATTCGTATCTTTCTGCCTTGACTCGTGATGTTTCACGCCAGATGTCAACGCAATATTCGTTCTATTACAGTTAGTTCCTAGATTATCTTGCCATAATTCTAGTAACCAGTTGATTCAAAAGTGATTTACTGCAGTCTTCCTATTCTCTCAGATCTAGTCCGGACAATGTCCGTTTTCGTACCTCTGGTTTGCTATACCTGGGGCCAAATCCGTCGCCCCTGGAAATGCATCAAGAAGCGCTCGCATGTCCTCTTCGCTTCGCAGTTTCCACGCCATAAAGCACAAGCAAAGTGTAGTGGAGGAACCTCATGATCGACGTTGCTGTGTACGAACACAGCTGCCGCTTCGGGGTATGATTCGAACATACGTCTGAACAGGGTGGGGTTAGCATTGTAATGAAGGCATGCAAAATGAAGAGGGGTCAAACCGACATCGCCTTTTATAGTAACAGCGATTTCAGGGTTTTGCTCGATCAAAAACATGACAGTGTCACAATCGGGAGGATCTTTCATTCCGTTGGCTACGATGTGGAACAAATCATCACCATCATACCATTTGTCTAAGAAAAGAAAATGGATGGGAAGTAATTCAAGTTCGCCCCCGGAAGACATTCCAAGAAAAGTGTTGGCTTCTGGATTTGCGCGAAATACTTCTTGAATCACATCGAGTGGAGCTTTCTTCTAACATGCAACATGGAGGGGCATCATGTCCCAGCCTCCATCGGATTTTGCCCCATCCGGAAACAACAAGCTCAATTCTTGGACAACTTCAAGAGAGGCACCAACTAAACATGCCCAGTGAAGGGGAAAGATGGCTTCTTCGTAGCTAGGCAGCTTCCCTTTCTTCTCGAAGGCTTTGAGAAGCGTGAGAACTTCATCCCACCTTGATTCATTCATGAGGTTCCTCCATTCGTATTCTGCCATGGGAGGCCAGGTTTCAGCTTCGTTTGAGGTCATGATGCAAAATTCGAAGCACTTCTGATGACAACTAACCGTGCGATTAAGGAGGCCACCTCGTTGAATCACGGCCACAAGCTAAATTCTCACGAAAAAGAGGGGCATGCAGAAGTCATCTCATGGGGCCTCGCATAAAACTGATTTCAGCAGGAAAAATCATTTCTTGTAATTCACGAGGAGAAACACGTGCTAAACGGAGAAAGATCCTCTTCCAGTGAGGGAGACCGGAGCTAGCTAGTCGTGGTACCGCCACCGTCTTCTGCCACCTCCCACCACCACCTACCATTCTACGCTCTACGCTCTACCTAGAGCAGCCTCTCTCTAGCCAGCTCTAGCGCACTTACAAAATTGCTACTTGCTACTGCACTGTGGTACCTATTACGTACTTATTACTACATATGGATACAAAAATATGAATATTTTCAATGGTCAATTTGAGTGGTAAATGTAGCATCATTGGGTGAAAGACCAGGGAGTAGCCAAGCCAGATGAAGGGGATGGTGGTTAAGGTGGGATATTTTTGATGTTGTCATTATCATTGTGACATTAGTAGTCATTTGTTAAGCTGACAGCATTGGTTGAACAAAGTATGTGTAAGAAGCATCAATTGAAGATAATGTAAACATAATGTTATGAAATAGTATTTATGCAAAAGTATGAAATATATCAACACTTACATATTTATCACTCATTCAGATTAATTTTTGAACATGGACTTATCTCAAAACCCTGTTTTTGAAGTATTGGATTTAAAGTGGAAAATGGTGAAAGTTAAAATTAGTATTCTTGGAAATAAGTTTCAATTATTTATACTCCTTGACAGCTAGAACAAATGAAAATCAAAGGATAATAAGGCCAGGACATGTGTTGTCTATAATTAATTTGTTGCTTATAGACATAACTCCATCAAGTGGATGTGTCCTCTTTGTCCAGGAATATCATCTGGGCACAGAAGATTCTAAATATATGGTGAGTATAAATGTAGCTAAGCCTAGGTTGTGCTTATAGATTATTTTTTATTCTTTGGTCTCAGAATCGAATTAAGAACTTAAAATGATTTGTGGTGATATTTTGTTTTTCCCTGTAGCTAAGATGAGAGACAACATATTATTTGTGTTTTCATTGGCTATTAAAGAAAAATAGAAAGATTCAACATAATCCTACAAATAATTGTTTAGTACCAGTTTTAATTTTTCATATGAAAAAGATTGTCCCTGCAACATTTTTTTTAAACAGTTTTAATCTGTAACCTCTGGCTGATCCTCAATTGTATTTTCTATTTCAGATAATTTGTGGCACTTGGAAGTTATTTCCCATTGTTATATTCTAATGACCATATTCAAAGGTTATTGTGATTTTAATAATTTATTATGTAAGTGTTATGCTGTCTATTTGTTGCTGTTAAACATTTTTTAGGTCCAATGCAATGTTTCATTTGGATGGACATATAATTGTACATTCTAATATTTTCTAGTTTGACAAGAGTGTTCATTTCAATAATTTAATAGCATTATGTACATTGTGAGCAAAGCATTAGTCCTCTTGTCTTACTCTTTTATCATTCCTTTTTAAATCTAAATTGTCTTCTTTTTATTTAGTGTATTTTTTAGATAAAGATGCAGTAGGTTTGAACCTATTGAATTTTCAAAGAATCAATCAAAGTGAAATTTGAATTTTTTTCTATAAAATATAATTATATGTGGAGATCTTAGCTTCTTACTTTGTTATGGAAGAGTAAAATTGAGCATTGCAGAAAAGGCACAACTATATGTCATGTTTCATAATTTCATTTCCAAAATTATATAAGTACATTCAATTCAGTGATATGTATCACATTTTTTCATACAAATATCAATAAAACAGATGCGGTGCAATCATTAAAAATATTATTGAATGAGTGCTCCCATATAAAACAAAACCATTTCTTGGGACCTGCATTTTGGGTTCAAAAGCTAAACTAGATAAAGCTGTTCTTTAGTTTTATGAGAGAAGCCCAAGAAAAATATTTAGGAATGAAATCTGTGGAGCTTCTTTCAATAAAGAAAATATTTCTAAAATCATCATTTTCTTACATTGTTCTGATAATTTCAATAAGATGTATAATATAGGGGTGAATTTGATTTATCATTATTCTTTTTACTAGGTATGAGAAGGAAATAGCAATAGTTTGTGAAGTTAATATGCATGATATCTTCATATAATTGTTGCAATTAAAAAAATGGACATTTTTCTGGGCAGTGATAACAAAAATTTCAATTTGTTTGGCCAAAGATTTTTTATAATAACTGCTGGTCCAACTCATGTTTCATAAAAAAAATCAAGATTTTATTTGGTAATAATGGCTGGTCCAAATCACATTTCATATATTTTTTTCTAATTTCAATTCTAAAATTACTATCATTGAAGAGTCTGAATCTCAATGGGGATGATTGTACTTCTATTATTTTGGATACTTTTTGGAAAATGCAATTCAGAAATTCTACTTTTCAATTTTCTATTTCTAAATGAAATGTGACTAATTAAACAAACATTTTGATAAAAAGAGATTAGAGTGCAGATAAAATAATAATTTCTGCAGAATTTAGTGCCGTCACCCATTTATGGCACATGCAATGGAGCTAAAATGATTCTAAAAAATCCAACATAATTGAAATAAAAAAGCAAAGTTAGCAAAATATTTTTTCAAATAGAAAATTTAAATCAATTCCAAGTAGAAAAAATAATAAAGCAAAAGTAGTAGGTTGGATGAAAGCAAATATTCTATAACAGCTTCTGCTTCTGGAGAATGCCGAAATAATCTATAATTCTGTCTGAATACAATAACCAGAATACTCAAGAAAAGTTTACATGAAATACTCAAATTGTGATGAATGTGCAATCTGACAAGATGAATTTAGACTCAATTATCAATATTTGAAAGCAAGAAGCTGATAGCTATTAGGCATTTGCCTCAAGCTCAAATTCATAAATAGTTAAAGAGGGTTACATGCACTCCACAAAATGGGCAGAAAGAAACAAAAAACTCACCTCAAACTCAGGACTTCTTTCTTGAGCTTTACAGCACATCAAAAAAAATTTCTTCCAAAAAAATAAAAACAATTTCTTCCAAAAAAATAAAAAGGTCATTTTTTCCTGTTTTTGGCCTATTAAAATCAAGGCAAATTATTATTATTACTATACAAACAGTATCTTACTCATAAAAGAGCTCATCAACTTTCTAGGATTGATGTGTACAATAGACAATGTGTTAAATAATGCACATGTATTATATCATGATCCCAAAAGATAAACATAAATGTCACTCCAAGATATAGTGTGGAACAATGCTAAAGTGATTTTTGAACCTGCTTTATTGCCAATATTATCATAAACATTTGTGATTGGATAAAAAAAACTAGCATTGAAAAGTAGCAATTTATAGAAAAGCACTGACAATAAAAAACTATCACTGTTCATTTTTAAGGAATGGCCAATTCTGTGGGAGTGGCATCACAAAGAAATTAATATTTCTATGCATAACGATAGAGAAAAATTGTGCATTCAAATGGGAATCCAACAGCCTTGTCTATTTTGATCCCAAATTATTATTAATGTCCACACATACCTACTTGAGTAGGTTTCTACTTTTGGCACCTTATCTAAATTTAAGTAGAAAATTCATAACTCATTGAATATACAGAACAATGATAAAAACATACTTACCTCCCAGCAAAAATGTTTGTGGTCAACATGTTTTCAAAAGATTTTTTGCTGCAGTTCTGCTGCCAAACTGAAGACCCGGGAACCACCTGCCTTGTTCTGCCCAGATAGAGGCAGAATTTTCCAGCCACAATAAACAATGTCAAACTCAATCATGGCCATTTGGGCCATTTGCAGGCTTTTGAAATTCAGTCTTCAAAAATATTATTCAGATAGGGAAGTTGACAATATTGTAATAGGAGTTTATATTTCAATTTCAGCTAATATCTTTTTGTGATTTTAAAACAAAGATTTTCTTTTAGAACTATCATAGTCCTAAAATAGAAATGTGACTCTTCCAACAATTATTGTTTTCACATAAAATTGATAATAGGAGGATGATAGTGATTAACTTTTCATGACAAATCCATTAATGGAAAATATGAATTACAGGTCCCATGTATTTTTTCACATACTATTGCAAAGTATGAGAGGTATAGAAGCAGTAAATAAAAACATTGTTATATATTTGTATGTAAAAGATGAAAAAATCCAAATACAAAAATTTAGAAAGGAAAAAAATTAGAATGCCAGAGTAGTTAGGATAATCATGAATAACACTGAATTACAGAGGCACAGGTAGAATTCTGATATAATCTGAAAAATGATGGTGTAATATTGGCATGAACTACAATGATCAAATGCTTGTGAAAAATGAAAAGCTATGGACCACTTCTCACAATGACTTTGACCTAGCAAATTAAAAGTAAAAAAAAATAAAGTCTTCTCAGATTGATACACACATATTTATGGGTGCCCCTGGCCTTTGACATTTGGAAGTTATATTTTCTTTTGATCTGATATCCATACTTTTTGCAATATGATCGAATTTTTAATATATGAGAGTTTGAAGTGGTATAGATCTCAAAAATGGTACAAAAACAGATATATGCCAAAATCCATGATCCAGGATGTATCAAGTTGAAAGAAAAGGGGAATGAAATTCTAGATAGCAGAGATTGGGGGAAACTATGTAAAACAGGTTGAAAGAAATAAATTGAATGTAAAATTCTAGAATATTCTTTCAATGCGTTAATCCAAGTTGACATGCTTGAATCAACACTTCATTATTATCTCTAAGCAATGTCTTAGCCTTGAATACACAAAGAGTAAGGGATATTTATTCACATTGCTCAATGTGCCAATAACAACCATAATTTCATATTCTACCCATAACTTAAGGTTTGGGCAGTCAAAACCAACATTTTGGAAACAGATAGGAATCATTTTAGAAAATAATAAGGAATTAATTCTTTTGGTAACAGATGACTGAATCGGAAAATACTTGCTTCAAACATGGATAACAATTATTTTCTGTTTTTAATGCTGTACTAAATTCTGCATCATGTCTCATGATCTACCCAGTATTTTTGCATGCTATTTTTTACCTTTAGAAAATTTACAAAAATAATTCCAGACTAGAATATAAAAAGGATCAAAAATATAATGTTTTTGTTCAACTAATGTAGGTTTGGTATGTCTAAGCTTTACTCATATCTAGACTTACCTATGTCTGAATACAAAACAGATTTACTAAAAAAAAATATTGAAAGACATTCACATTTATTATAACCTGTTTTAATCAAGGCAATTTCTCATTATTTTTACAGTACTATAATGAATTACTGATGTAAGAATTCATCATGCAATGATGAACTCTTGGAATAAGAGCACACAATGTTTAACAGAATGAAGCCATGTACATACTTGACAACATGCTAATACTTCCATAAGGATAATAACAAAATGTTAAGCAACTGGATGTTCTTCTGTTGTATTTCTCCTCCCTGTCATCATCGATCAACACAATTCTAACTTTTGAGTCTGGAATATTATTGATAATAATTCTAGTGTGGGGGTAGGGTCTACAAATGACAATGCTTGAGATGAGCCTGGGAAATATGTTTTGAAACATGTTTGTGTGAATATTGCTGAAGATTGTAAAATGGATGCAAAATCCAGGATTTTTCAATATCTTCAATTTTGTAATTTGATCTTAGTCATATTATCTTTGCAAATAACTGTCATGCTTGTATTGCAATCTAAGAACACAAAAAAGCAAAACAAATCCCTCCATCTTTATTCTGTTGATCCTACCTACATAGATGGGAGTAGTTTTTTTCAATAGCCCTTTATCTGAATTTAATTATATTGTGCATGTTCTATGCAATCTAAAAAGATGGCAGAAACATACCTTCAAAAATGTTTGGTAGATATGTTTTCAAAAATATTTCTGCCGTCAACCCTGCGTCAACCGACCGTCAACAACCATTTTAGTGTTGGAACACCAGTTGATGGGACCAGCATGGCTGGGGTCCTAAATCCCATTGTGGCCAGATTAGACGAACCTAGTCCGTAAGCTGAAATTCTTAATAAATTATGAGTCTAATATCTAGTATAAAACAGCTAGGTGCTGCACCATTGGCATGCTTGTCAGCTGCCAGAATGGATTCACTGGCTCAGAGCAGCCTTACCTGCGCGCAAGCTGCGCGACTTTTCGCCACGTAGGCATTTGGATCTTTTCAAAATCCTACTCCCTCCAACACACTCCTGCGCTGTAGCGGTGGAGGAACCTGTTTTCTTCCCCTGCTTCAGCGATCGATAATGTTTTGGCGATGAAATCTTTACCACAGATGGCTCGTCTCGCTTATTAAAAAGCTTGACCGACTTATCGCCAAACTTCACTCCTGCACTCCTTCTTCTTGCACTCCTGCGCAGCTTCTTGCTCTCCGGCATTTCGTCTGGAATGTTCATGAGCATAGCTCGGAACTCAATGAAGGCCTTACCTTGTTTAGGCTTGGAGAGTACGTCAGCCCACATTTCTGACGCTGGACAGTTCTCAATCTGTACTTCTCCTGCGTCTACTCTATCTTTGATGAAGAAATACCTCACATGCATGTGTTTGGTCCTTTTTGTGCTTGAGGCCTTCCCGTTAACTTCAAGCTTCTGTGCACTTTCGTTGTCTTGGTTCAGCTTGTTGAGCTTAACTTCATACCCTTGGGCCTGCATGAAGTATAAGGTCCAAATCACGTCGGGCAATGCATCATATGTCCCTATGACTTCGGTCTCAGTGGAGCTTCTTGAGTTCAACTTCTGCTTCTTGGACATGGCCAGTACTGCCCCACTTCCGAGTGACA
>JALLOT010001023.1:2687-16607 GCA_036939595.1 Thalassiosira livingstoniorum | reverse complement strand
TGTTGTGTCAGAAGTGGTGGCACCGGTGTATTGCTTCCAACAACACAACATTTGTGGTTGCCATGGGGGTGATGCCATTTTTACGATGGTCTTAGACCATGTTACCATAGAGATACCCCCAGGTTGTGATACCTTTTTAGAATTGTAATAGGAGAAGTTTAGGATTTGCCTAATGAGACTACTTACATACTTATAGCAAGTACATTGAGTTGTAAATAAGCTTCACTAATAATTGGATTCGTCAATTTTTTTGAGTAAATAATAATATTAAATATTTTTTGATGCTATTGTAGTACACCCCTGAAGAAGCCACACGTCGGCAATGATGTCACGTAGCATTGCTCCTTCCCGTGGCCCGCGGATTGTGCCTGGCTGGCCTGGATGAGCCTGGATGTCCGCTTCATTTCCGCCATGAGCTTATCCATAGGTAGTACGAGTACACTACTTGCATCACCTGGCAGCTGGCAGCAAAGAAATTTTTATACATACTACTACATATTTAAAAACCTGTGGAGGTATAAGTGTTTTATTGTTATCAAACCCTTTTTGAATTACCTTTCAAAAAATTTATCATTTTTATTCATTGTAGTAGGTACCAGTGTTTAAAAATAATCAATTCAGCAAATGTCCCTGTTTGTTTTTGCATTTTTTAATGTATTTCTTAACAAGAACACCCCCCCCATAACCATAGCTCTATATCTGAGATTCTCAGCTTTTTACAAGTCAATTTTCCAGGCCTACTTGCATAGAAATACTTCCACAATATGAGTATACTTATGGGATCTGATTAGAAAACTGAACAGATTTTAGTATGTGTAAAAGTTGGTACAGATCTATGTAGACCTCTTTTTGATAAATGATTTCCCCGTTAAAAATACGTTTTTTAGCCTAATATCCAGAATAGATTTTAAGTATGATAAGTACTTACCGTCATCATCGGTGAAAAGGAGGCCACTGATGAAAAAGTAGCCCAAAACAAAAAAATTGGAGTATAAACAAGCCCAACATGAAATTGAAAGTAAGCTGGGCTTGTTTTTTTCAATGAAGCAAAAAATAACATTGAAATTGGCTAAATTTGTGAATTTTACAAAATTTTGCTGCCTGCAAATCACCAAAATGTTAAAAAGAGACCAAATTTTGGTGATTTTTCAAAACAAGCCCAAAACCAGAAACCAGTCGAGAAAAAGAGCCCAAAATGAAATTCAAAAACAAGCCTGGCTCGTTTTCAATGATAATGACAGTAGGTAGACTTATTTACCTCCAAATTAGTCTAAAGTATGGTACATAAGTAGATAGATATTGTTTGGGTGAAAGTGTTGTGTCACACTGTGCATTTTGTTGTGTGATGGTCTTTGTGTTGTACTGTGTGTTGTATTTTTGGTGGCTTCTGGCCATCACTGAAAACAATTAAATACAAGTGTACTTACACATGATACTTTACACAATCCTGTGCAAGGTAATAACTATTCAGTGTCATCAACTGTCACAGAGCTTAACTGCTGAAACAGTAGATGCTATGCTCTACAATCTATATGTGGATAACTAAAGGTTTTTATATAAAAAATTACAAAATACAACAACCCTTTTGAATGAGAATAATGACCCTTAATGACACAATGCAGCTGGCACTAAAAATTAGTACATTCTTCTATAGGAAGCAAAATGTCACAGGCTATAAGATCTTACATATCTTAAAATGAGTACTTTTGGGCTATCTACCCTTAGAAAGATTTGTCTGAACTTGATAGATAATCTTTTACATGAGTTTAGTTCAAGGTAAAAAGTCAAAATAATAAAAATAAAATTCTACAATACTCAACTTACATATTTTGAAAAGATCACTTTCTGTGTTCTTGGAGGTGGATCTTTCTGCATTGACAGCTGTTTTGTGATGATGTCTGCTTCGTCACCATATGTAGACATGGTATTGTGCATGTATATAATTACCTACATGCATTTAACATTTTTAAATTATGAGTACGTACCCTCTCACAAAAGATCCTGTGACAAGCCAAAAAGATACTTTTCATCATCTTGTTATTTTATTTGAGGACAAAAATACCAATTACCATGTTAAAACTCTGGAGGAAAATAAAAATTTGATAATGAATCAGATATAGTGGTAATGACTCTATTAGATTGATGATTTGTATTAGGTGCACTCTGATACTTTACATACTCCTGTCCCACCATTTTGAATGGGGAATGGCAGTCTGTCCTTTGATAATAAAAATATTTAGTTTTCTTGAAAAGTAAGCTCATTTTTCAAGAATTATTCCTTGAACTAAATATATATGACAAACTTGAACAGGTTTTGAAACTTGAATGGATATTAATTAAACACTGGTATGGTGTAAGTACCTAAGTACATTCTTAGACTTTGTTCTTTGGTAAGTATATTATTTGGTACTTGAAATAAGATTGATTAATGGCGGAATTAGTACCTAATTTTATTGGCAAAAAAAGAGTAAATGACCTTCGATTGGGGTCTTGATATTTGAAAAATGCAGTATCCAGACCGATCAAACAAAAACACCCTTCAAAATTCAAAAACCTTTCAAAACTCCTTCTCAAAGAAAGCAACAAGCAACAAATAGCACATAAGTACTAGCACTTTCTTTTTGCTGCTTTTTGATAATATTCGTCTGATTGTTCATTCAGTTGTCGAACGAAGTTACAGAACACAAAGAACAACCTCATACAACGTCAAAGTTCATGGTTACATGCACCAAAGGAGACCAAAGGATCAGGGACAAATTACCCCACCTCTGAGTTTACGTGGTTTAAAAGTATGCCAACCTGAGCGAGCTTGGCATCGTACTCTACGCAACCCATTGTTAAAGTTGCGACGGCGGTATGGGTATGACAAATCGGCACACGACGGCCAAGCACCCAGCTCCCATCCCTTTGCGCCCCCGTGTCCAGTGTGGACGCGATGTTGGCGTTGCCAATGCTCCAGCTCCGCTCTACCAACACAGCGTTCCTCGAAATCCTCCTCAAAGGTTGCCAGGATCTGCTTATCATGTTGGGGGGTATGTGGGTGGCCCTCCCGGGCCTGTTGGGGCCAATAGCAATAGGCCAGTTGTAGCTGCATCAAACCATCCACAAACAAATAATGTTTCCAAGAGCTATCACTTCAGCGCTCCGGCACCTTTACCAGCAAGCAACCACCAATTCGCCCCTCCCAGCGGTGCAACGAACTATCATAACAGGCGTCCGGCTCCTTCCTTGCCCCCGAGAGGACAAAATGAGCCTCTGCCAGCGAAGAAGCCTGGGAGTGCCATGCCACTTTCTTCGGTGCCTGCATCGGCTTTTTCGGCTGTGTCCACAACCGCCCCTGCACCGCCGCCGCGCATGGGAAATTACACTCAACAAGGCTTGGTTCCTAAACCGCCTCCCATGACTGGCCTCCGAGCCCCGCCGAATTTACCAAATGTGAAAAACCCTCCAAGGGGGAGCACAGACGCAAGTCGTGGGCTTCCTGCAGCTGGGACTACAGGTGCCCCCGTCCAAAACAAAGTGAACCCTTCTGAGAATAATTTTGTGGGGCTTGAAAATTTGGTCATGGCTGCTGAGATAGCAACGACTGACCAAACTGAAAACAACAAACCTATTCCGACAAGAATGGAAACAAGCCCCACTCCCAAGGGTCATGAAGCGTCAAATTCTAAAAGAAAGGCTGTCGAGGCTTTGAGCAACGGGAATTCGTTTGTCAATGGGGCCACGAATCTCCAACACCCTCCCACGACGACCAATTGTCCCAGTGGGAACTGCGACAACAAGGAGGGAGATAACAGTAATCCAAATAAGAGCCCAAAGATTGATAAGCATTCTTCCCCAGGAATTGTGGAACGGGACAATCATTCCTTGGCAAAGCCTATCCCTGTCAGCTGGCCTGTAAAGTCCCTACAAAATGAAGACAAATTCAGCTGGCCTGTAAAGTCCCTACAAAATGAAGACACGTTTGGTCTTGACATCCTTGCCGATGTGTTATTCAGTAGATCCTCGACCAAAAATCTTGTACTTAAAATGTGCAAGAATAAGTATGAATATCATGGGACAAAGGAGGAGTCAAACTTTGCACATCAAACTGCAGCTCTCAAACAATTGTCGGGTGAGAGCAATGTACCTGCTCCAACGAGGGGAATAAGCTGGGAGACAAATTCTAACCCATGCAGGTCTGTGTCTGATCTGCCATGTCCTCGAGCTCCTGGTTTGTTGCAATCGGAGTTGAAAAAGTCCTATGAGGACGTAAAAGAAGCACTCAATCGGGAAAGTCAAGCCACGCCAGGAACTGACAAACAGCAGGCTCGGTCCCATGCCGCAGAAGCAGAAGCTGCTAAAAATGATCTTCGCAAAAATTTTCTATTGGCAATGGCAAGAGCCGAAGCCCAGGAGAAATCCGAAGAGACACCCGCAACCGAATTGAAAATTAATGCTGATACAGCTAAAGCCGAGGTGGAAGTTCCAGCTGCAAGGGAAGCTCGAACACAGAGTGAAGCAGAAAAAGGACCCATTCCAGCATTTGCTGGTGTGCAGGCCCGGCTGAATGGGAAGAAATTTGGCGGGAAATATTTTCATTCTCCTGAGCTACCAATATCAGCGAACAAGGGGAGTGATGGTAACATTGGGCGTAGTCCAAGGGATCGTAATATTCAGGACAGCAACACAATAACAAGTGCGGCAAATCAGTCGAATGAGCGTCAAGTCTACTTTTACCGCAATACTGAAGTTACCCCGCCACCTTCATCTACAGTGCCAGGGAAATCACAACTGCAGGGAGATTATTTTGGAGTAAATGATAAAAAGGGCGACCCTCAACATCCTGGAGCCGTCCCAATTCCTTACTCGTTCCAGCCACCTCATTGTGTTCCTTGGAGGGATAACGCCGCCAAGACTTCGGGACTACCCAATGCGGATCCGCGAACAAATCAAGTACAGAGTAGTGGCGAGCTTGACGGGAGGATCTCGCAAACAAGTCAATCTTTGAATGCTTTGCCACGTTCAGTAGCTCACTCCAATCTAACTCCAACTCGTTCTGTTGCTGTTAGTGGAGAAGAAGAATCAAGGCAACCTCCAGCCGCTGCACCATCAGGGAGATCAGATGGATCGAAACAGACTACTGAAGCAACTCGCGGCGCGATTCTTCATGGTTCGTTGGACCCATCAATTCGTCAAGCACTGGTAACAAGTTACCAGTATGCTGTTGGTGCTCCAGTGAGCGACAACCCGCATCCAAAGGCAGAGCCACAAACTAATGCAAAGGGAGAAGTCGACGGAGCAAACTCTGGGAAGGGTACCTCTCATATTGCCACTTCCATTGCACTGACTCAATCAAATCAATACAATCAGACGCAAATTCCTTATGACAATGTTATCGCCAAGGACAGAATTACACCACGCCCTTCTTTGTCGCAAGTGGGAGCGCAAGTGCAGAGAGAGAGCGAGAGTATTGGATTACTCAAAGGAAAAGATAATTCTCATTTTGCTGGAGGTTCTGAGCCGCCTCACTTTCATCCACCGGCTTGCAGACCATTTTTTCTACATCACCAGGCAGGTGCCGATGCAAAAACCGAATCACCTTCATCTGCAACGTCCCCAGTCTTGGCTCGGGCAGGCATTCAACTCACGACGAGAAAGAATATCACCGAGGAAAACAATGGAATGGTCAGTGCTCAAGCTGCTAGGGAAGATAAAAATGCACCCAAAGCTTCAATATCCGTAGAAAAAACAGAAAATTACTGTCGATCAGGGCATTCCGTGATTGGGAAATCGCCTCGCTTTTACGCGACCCCTCCAACACAATCTGAAGTACCAATTTACAAAAATGGTGCCCCTGTTCTTGGTGATTTGCACTCATTGATGGTGGCACAAACAAGCGCAAGAGAAAACGCGAATACCACAAAGATTGCTCTTGGCAATGATGTAGATTGTGCTTCGCCTCACTCTTTGCCGCCGTCTACTTCAGATCATCAACATCAATATTCAGTAAATGGCTCAACTGCCAAGTCAAAAGTTCTGTCGGCACCCTCGCCAGCAACGCCTGGGGAAGGAATATCTCAGAAAAAAGTTGACATAGACGGAACGCATGGGGTACCACACGACTTACATGCTCAATCTCCACATCTGCAAAGCTTGTTCCCTACTAATAGTACTGAAATGAAAGTTTCTACAACGACAAGTGCATTGAAACCTCCAGCAGCTCCTCTGCCAGGAAGTGACACGAAGGTGCCAGAGAACAGCAACGATGAACGTCGTAGTGGAGATGATACAAGTAATCCCACTTCTGACTCTTTGTCTCCGTCTCGCCCATCATCTCTCAAACCGAACCTGCAACAATTGAGTGGCGTTAACACTGGCAATGCAAATTCTGGAGGCTCCGATCCAAGCAATGCCACTCCTGATCCAGCGTCCGTCGCTCATGCATCAACCATAAAGACCAATTCTCAAAAGTTGAGTGGCAGTGTTGCTGTTGATTTGAAGGATTCACCTCCAGCTCCAAATGCAACACCTGCCAAGGGAGTCAATGGATCAACAACCGAAAAATGTTGTCCTCCACGTGCGGCGGCTACTTCATTGCCTCGCACAAGTCCAACATCTCCAGGTAGTAAGCTGCAAAGTACTTTTAATTGTTCTGTGGCGAAGGCAAATGCTGCACCGCCACCCTCAACAGAGTTGTATAGTGGATCAAATGGAGTGTCTGATTGCAAACGCTCTGGTACTGCAGTCGTTCCTCAAGCTTCGGCGTCAACGTTAAGTCATCAGGTGAAAAAGACAAATGAAGACTCTTTTGCCAAAGCAAACGAAACAAGAACTACTGCTGTTGCAAATGCACCAACGGCAAAAGCTGATAAAAATGGAGAAGTTGGTGAATATGGAAAGGGAGGTACTCCAAATGATGTTGCCGAACAAGCGACTCACTCGAACCCATCAATCCCAAACCATGAACTACCACCACCAAGCATTTGTATTGCTTCCAAAGTGAATGATGTTGCACAACTACCTTCAGCTGCAGCAACATCAGGCCCAAAGATTCATCCTAATAAAGACGCTGACATTGTCGTCGACAAAAAGGGCAGCACTTGCAATTCTGATGCTGCTGTATCGACTTGTTCACAGCCGCAAGCTGCTGAACAAAGAGAGGATCCAAGACCAATGAAGGTTTATGACGATATTGTATCAAGGCACAAGGCACAAATTGCATCCAAAAGAGCTGCATCACAGGCACTCCCGAACGATGATCTAACATCAGAAGAAGATCCTGCTTTGGTGTCTGCACAAAAGGAAGATCCGACGTTACTAATCAACGAGCATACATACTACAACTATCTGTTTACTTACAAGCATCCAATATCCCCAGATCACGAGTTAGTGCAGAAAAAATGCCAATACTATGATTACTCACATTTTGAAGAAAAAGATATTCCTGATAACAAGAGTTTCATCCCTGAACACCCAAACTTCCCAATGAGGCTCTATAATGTATTGGAGGACGAGAAATTCAGCCATGCTATAGTTTGGCTTCCTCATGGAAGAGCTTTCCGCATTGTCGACTTTCACGCTCTCATGTCTTGCGTGCTGCCAGTTCTTCTTCCTAAAAGTGAAGGCAGGGAGCAAACTAGAAGTGAGGCTAATAGAAAAGGGCTTGCGTTAAATGCGTTTCACAAGTATTTGACCAACTGGCGTTTCGTTCAGTTGCATTCTGGGCCTGACAAGAATAGTTACTATCATGAGGTCAGTGTCATAACTATTTGGTGGCTTGTTTTCTTGAGGTCAATTGAAAATATCTTACTTTGCTCTTTTCTTTTACGTCTGAAAACAAATTTAGCAATTTATTCGTGGTTATCCCCATATTTATCGCCTCATGACCTCGGCGTCTACTACAAAGGAAAAAATTCCAGGTTACAGAATGGATGGGAAACTTCAATCTTTGAAAAAGAATATTAGACCGAAAGTTCCTGAAAATCTTGACCTCTGCAATGAGGTCGGTTTAAAATACCCTTTGACTCCCTTTCGCCCAGGTGACGGTGACGATGACGTTGACGACACTCATGTTGATGGTACCCGTAAGAAGAAACTTGACTATGCCATGTAACGATTTCATTTTCGTCAATAACCCATCCTTTTTCCGAATATACTGTGATAAAATGAAAGGACAATCGGATCCGACAACACCGACGACTTCTATGCCGGTAGTACAACAAATTACCACTGTGACTCCGCGCACTCAAGCACGACCCCAGCTGCAGCCTGCCAAAAATCCAGCTTCTGCCCTTACTCCTATGGCTTCCCCATTGCAAGCGCAACAAACCCGCCCTTCATTAACTCCAACCTCTGGACAAAGGAAACCAGCGCATACTTACTCATCGACGAAGCCAGTGGCAGCGACCCCTCTTGCCCAACCAGTGGGGGTTCCAGTTCCAGTACATCCGTATCGACCCTATGTTTATATGAAAGATCACACAGGTCAGATGTATCTTGCACAACCAATGCCAGTTCCTCATTACCATCCTCCCCAAGCGATGTATCCATCCACTTACCCCGCGCCTTACCAGCATATTCCTACACCATCTTATATGCCGACGCCAGTCCATTCACAGCCTGTTCAAGCCATTCCTGTGGCACACGCATACCCTCCACCGGGATCTTTTTATCCATCACATTAGACTTGCGACTTTTATTTTCATCATACCATCTCACAAATCTTGATGATAGAGCTTCCCAAGCAATTGCACAGACGAATCGAAATTGATACTACCAAACTGCCCATCATACGCAAGGAGAATTTTAGTTTTCACAACATTGATTCAACTCTGTTAAGTATATATTGACTTCATGTGCAAGTAATCCTGTGCACATGAAATTTCACCTTACACATCTTAATTGAAAAAATCCATTACTCTATAATTTAGTACTTAAATCCATCTTCGAAGACATCACATGCATGATACTGCCTCCTGATCGGCTTAATAATTTTGTTTTGGTGCACATAAAATTTCACAGATAATTCAATTTCTAGAACCCACTAATGTGTTTGAACAAGACTGAGCATCATTGGCCTAAACAGCGCATCCATGTACCCCTGCCACGGATTTTGAAATTGCAGTAGCCATTCCAATTGGGACGGCATTTCCAACTTGAGAGTATTGGTTTGCGAGACTTCCAAAAAACTGGTATGTAGGCGGAAAAGATTGCAAGCACGCTGCTTCCCTGACAGAAATGTATCTGTCCAGGCTATAGTGAACATGTGGACGAGATTTAGCGAGAATTGTCCTTGACGGCTCGTCCTCTGCCAAGACGAAATCTTCATCCTTATTGTGCTTGGCTCTTGGGCAAACATGGTTGAAAATAACAGTGCCCTTGACAACTACGCAACCTGAGCCAGAAGACCTAGAAAATGTGGGAGCTGCTTTCTCGAACATGGAAAGAACATCTTTGCATGTCTTGACTGGGAAAAGATTCGTGTCGTAGCCATGTGTGCGAGGTGGCGATTCTGGGAGAGTACAATCGCTGCGTGCGGCTACAAGTATCAGTCGACGTCGCTTTTGGGGATCACCGTAGTGAGTTGATGTTAAAGTATCCAAGCGCACTTGATAAGACATTTGTAACAAGCTGGCGATTACTGATTGGAGATACCTTTTGTAATCGTCGAGGATCAGTCCTGGCACGTTCTCAAAGGTTGCTGTAGTGGGCCTAAAATGTTGAATTGCTTTGACAAATAGCAAAGTTTGCTGGGCAAGAAAGAGAAAAGATCAAGTCAATTGAATTCGGCCAATATTTTGAACGCGATACCAAATCTATGCACCTTGTTATTACTCAAGTCATTTTTGCCCCCATTTCTATTTGCACGTGAGAAACCCTTACATGGTGGTGACGCGTGGATATGATCAACATCATCCACTTTTGGATAGCAGGGGTGTCCTTCGATAGATCTCTTCAAAAATGTCTTGACATCTTCGGTGTAAACTTGTACATTGGGGTGAATTGAATTGGCCCGGTACGTTGCTGCAGCAAGGTGATCATTGTCTACGGCCCACTTTACATCGAAACCGGCCTTTTCTAACCCGATGGAAAATCCTCCAGCTCCGGCAAAAAGATCCACTTTCAAATAGGATTCACGAGAGAAAGAGTTGGTACTTCCAAAAGAGGACATAACATATAATCAGCTGCGTGTACTCACATGCAGTCGGCTTGCCCAATGGGTGATGCTGCACCTCGGCAGTCTCGTTATAGTAACAGAACGACCGCTGGGTTTCGTCTTTTTGATCATACTTGAAAGGAAATCTGTTCACGGTGTCCTTACATGCTATTTTCAACGAAGCCAATTCCACCATCACTTCTTCCTTTAATTGGATGTAATCTCCTTCACATCCACGAGGACAAACAAACGTATTTTCCAAACGAATGTGCTGCTGACATTTTGCTTTACGTTGTAAAGGATAGATCATAGTGATAGTAAAAAGAGTATGTCTCTTCTCGTCGTTGAAAAAAGATTGGCCGACACGAAAACATTTTCTGTTCAGAACCAATTCAACAGAACCTGGTGTATCGTAATCACTATCGCCAAGGTGAGAAATCTCTTGCTCGAGGTTAGGATCATTGCTGTTGTTCAAAGACTCCCTATCGTCATCGTCCAAATCATCTTCTTCTGGGATGGCATCTTCCTCCGAGGAAGAATTTGTTTCGGCCATGAGAAAATCATCCATGTTCTCTTCCTCGTCGTCGCTCAAATCGAACTCGGCATCAATGTCCAATTTCACATCTTCTGCTATTTCAACCGGTTCAACTTTCTTCGGATCTTTTGTATTTCTGTCTGGATCTGCATCCATTGGAAATTTCCTGAAGGCTACGGCTAGAGAATTTTCTGCATTTGTTGAAATGGGCAAAAAAAAAGTTATTCCTAAAAGATCTTTGCAGTAAAAATGATTCTTTCACCTTTGAGCGCTACTCACGATCCAAGTTCTCAGCAATTAACCAAGAAGGTTCATAATCCTCGTCTTCCTTGGGTTTGTACTTCGGTTGCTTCCAAGATACAACTGCATAATGCAATGTTGTAGATCCAATAACAAAATGGATGAGGTCTCGATATTCATGTTGACTGGGGGAAAATATTTTAAACTTACAATATTCAACGACAAGGCGCCCGCCGTTGTCTGCACCAAACTTTCTGGTCCTACGATCCAAAATTTGATCAACCTCATAGTAACCGTTGGTGTGGTTTTCACCTTCATCGTCTTCTTCGTGATTCTGATTCTGTTCCTTGGTCTTGTTACTTTTGATTCTTTTTCCAACTGCTGCTGTAGAAGAGTACCCAGGTGCATTCTCTAGCTCGTCAATGACCTTATCTTCGCATTTTTTGTCTTGTGGCGGTGTCTTCTTTTTCTCTTCATTCTCCCTTTGGTTTTGCAATGCAAGAAGGCGAGGAGAAGCTCTTGCTATCCTTGCCTTTTTACTTGGTTTCTCAGGACTGACTACAGCGGCCGATGCAGAAGTAGTCAAGTCAATAACATCTTGTTTTGATGCCGGAGACATTGCTTTTGTCTCTTTATTGGTAGTTAATCTTTAGTCAATACTTTTAAGTTGAGTTTTTTTCTTTTCCTTGTTGGCTTAATCAAGAAAAATGAAATAAGAGAAGAGGAACGAATTGTGCTGCTGCTGGCTGTGGCGCCAAAAATTGATTTCATGGGAGGAAAATGGGATGAAACTTGATGCTTCAAGTGGATACAATAGTACTTTTGACTGCCAACCTCTGCCAACTAACTGCCAACACCTCCCTCGAAGCGGCTTTCCCCAAAAATCAACGCACGGATTCGTCCAGGATTCGTCCATCAAAGCAAAAAGTGAGGAAGATCTTCCGCAAGATTTTGGACGCTGAAATACTCTTTTTGTTTTATAAAATTCTTTTATTTGATACTCCTAATATTTTTTTAGTAATCATAATATTGGTTGGGTGATTGTTTATTAGGTCTCTTCAATGCAGAAAATAGCATTATGGTGTAGGTATGGCACTATCCTGCATGATGCATGTTGTATCTGCATGGCCTTTATGCTAACATTTATTCCTGTCCTTCTACTGGTCTCAATGATATTCTCATAATTTTTCCATATTACCTCTACAGAAGGAAGTGGTGCTATGTTAAAATTATGGTTGTAAAGAAGTTTTCATTTTTCAGTCATCAATTTGATTGCATAAGTTTGGGGGGATTGAACACATATAATATCTCTCAAGTATGAATCAAGACATCAACATATAATGAATTTCAATGTTGGAACCTGAATCTTTTGAAACAGTATCAGTTACATAATTGGTTAAATTGTACTGACACTTGTCCTTGAAACCTGATCAGTTGGATTCTCTGGATTTACTAGTGCCCAAACAGTTTAATTTTCAAATTTCAATGGTGCTTCTTTTTGCTGTAATTATAATTATGATATTATGATTGCTTGTGATGGAAAAGCCAGTAAAATATTATTGAAAAATCTTAGTGTAGAAAAATGTATGAAACCAACAATAAATACTTTTCAATAACCATATATTTGTAATAAAAAGGGAGTACAGAACTTTGTATGGTATCATACTTACATCACTAAAAGTACAATACAATACTAGTAAGTAGGTATTATTTACCATACACCTTGTGTGACATGTTGGGAAGCAAGGTGGTGATGTTTTTGTGGTGCAAGGTGACAGCTGTCAAAAGATACTTTATGGAGACTTACTTCTTACTAGTTACTAAACAAATCCAGTGTGCAGTCTGTCCTTGGACACTTTTTCCCCGCAGTGGCTTTTCCCGCAGAAAATTTCCCCCACAGCCACAATGACTTCCCCGCAGGAAATTTCCGGCAGTGGCTTTTCCCACCATTGAAAAAGTGGAGTAAATCCACATGTACAACCCATCATGTGATAGTGTTGGCCCTCTCCATTGATCATGACACACGGTGATGATGGGGCTGTCCACGATACTGATACTGATTATTGCTTTCCCTTTGTGAGCACCTTGCTCTCTCCTTCTGTCTATCATCCAACCACTATTTATTTCAATATTGTTCCCTCTAGCGTGTCCATTGAATGCCGCCCAATTCTGCAAAAATGCAGAAATGAAAGGATTTTCTTTTCTGATTGCAGTGGTTGAGGATATGCAATTTACAAAAACCAGTATATTGAGAATAGCTTTGGAATCCATGATGAAACATATGTAATCATTATGCAGATGGGGGTGACAAATGAAACATTTACAAACTAAAAAAAGTATCCATCACCCAGAAAGTCAGTATTCTTAGCATATTTTAATTTCTGAGTTCATTTTCTCTATTGCTGATGACTGATGACCAAAGCCCTGATTTTTTATGGTTTGCTGTTTGTTTTGTAGAAATTGTCACCTTGTGTCCATGATGATGGCCCATGCAACAGAGTGGGAACTTGATGGCCTCAGGAGCATCATTGGTGCTTGGTCGTCTCTGATAAAAAATAAATTTAACAACTTCAATATGTGAAGAAAAGGATATCATATCAGTTTGATCACAAAATAGTGGTGTTACTGGTCACTTTTGATGCAATTCTACTCATCTAAAAAGGAATGTGTCTGAATATACATGGTGTTACTTTTGATTTGGTGTAATAGGTTAAGATCCATAAATCACATTCCATTTTTTCCATCCCAACACATCTTTGATAGCTAGTGTACTGGGGCACCTGGTATCTCCAAATTAAAACATGAACTGTTTATAAGACTCCAGATTCCAGCCACCACCCCTAACACACTGTAGGA
Organism: Thalassiosira livingstoniorum; assembly: GCA_036939595.1. Taxonomy (NCBI): domain Eukaryota; phylum Bacillariophyta; class Thalassiosirophyceae; order Thalassiosirales; family Thalassiosiraceae; genus Thalassiosira; species Thalassiosira livingstoniorum. The sequence goes on along the minus strand of JALLOT010001023.1, from coordinate 2,838 downwards.
ATATTCTGTCTCATACCTCAGACCCCAGACATCCTCCTTGGTCATCTGATGCACCTTTATTATGTAATGAGGCAATTGTTAGCCATAAACTGTTCCGTTCAAGAATGAATGCAACCTTATATTATCCATATGAACTCCATTGATCAAAATT